>JACM01064842.1:0-15104 GCA_000787095.1 Periophthalmodon schlosseri
AACAATTTTACCCCAGGGTCATACTTGATGTCACCAAAACCATTACCAATCTACTACATTTGTTATCAAGACTTGGTGTTGAATTTGTGCATTGGAATCAGAGTTTTTGATGATTTTGAGTAGAACTGGAAGCCAACTGAAAACCTAATACAACAGGCAGCATGTGACTCCTACAAACGACACGGACTAAGCAAACATTGTTTTTTATAATCAAATGGAGCGCTGTGAACCCTTTGGGCGTTTCTCAAAGATTACGCACAGTGAAGTCACGTGGTTTTGTACGACAGACGTAAACCGCGGGGAAGATGGCGGCCGCCGGAGGAGAGTCCTCAACGAAACCAGATTCAGATGAATTATTTCAGACTTTTTATACTGAGGTATGGCCATTCACGAAATAAGGTGCTCCATATGAGAACTGTCATTATCGTTTACAACACGACATGAGTAAACACAATTGCATAACAGGATTTTAAGATTATTCTTCGTGAGGCCTTGTATATGGGATTAGCCTAGCTGTCATGTTTACAATCTATGGCTTAAACCACGACCCATCTAATATTTTAAAACATTTGCAACACACATTGAAGCTCATCCAATTGAAAACATCTGCTCAATTCCAATAGTGTTCATCCTGTGAAGCTAGACTGATGATGGCCTTCACATTAAACATGGCGCTGTTTATAAAACGAGGTCCCATTCATAAAACATGCATTTCATTTACAGGTGAAGCAGATCGAGAAGAGAGACTCGGTGTTGACATCTAAACAGCAAATAGACAGACTGCTCAGGCCAGGCGCTTCCTACTTTAACCTCAACCCTTTCGAGGTATGGAACTTTACACATGTATTGCATTAAAACGCACCCAAACATATTTCTAGTCTGTTTAGTTGATTATCTTTTACATTTGGCAGGTTCTGCAAATAGATCCCGATGCAACTGATGATGCATTAAAGAAACGTTTCAGAGCGGTAAGATTTTTTGTTTTGTATTTTTATTCTTAGGCCCGAGCGCCAGAAGGTGGAGAATGGCTTATTAGTACAGTATCATAAGTGCTCGTAGCGCTGCAAACACTCTCATTAACGCGTTCGTCAAGTTCAGCCAGTAGCGTGCATATAAAAATATAATGCAAAAATGAAACATTATTGTGGTGAAGAGCCTAAACGGGGTGGAGCCTATGTGAAAGTGGTGCCCGCCAGTGACCGGAGACCCTCACCGTGCCGTTGGAATGCGCGAGTGCTTTCCCAAAATGTATAGGTTTTTTTTTTTTTAATTTAAAAAGGAACATCGTTTTTGCATCAGAATATTATTATTCTTTCTAAAACTGTCCCGAAACGCTGAAAATCGGAAATTATAAATAAATAAATCGAGTTGTAAACAAGTTCCAACATGCCAAACCCGAGAATGTCAAAAGGGCACACCTTCATACTTTTGGCATCACTTCGCACAGTTTTCATCGAAATCACTTCAAATTTGGCCAAAAAACACAAAACCCATGTGTGAATAAAGATTAACAAATATATATCGTGACCACGCCCCCCTACAAATACGGAAGTCTTACATCTTGGCTTAATCATGTGACATATGTGACAGATGAAACACACATAAAAAAGATAGTGGGCATAATAATAAAATCAAACAAAGGAATAGAGTGATCACCAGAGCGCACCACAGGATAAGCTGTTCCTACTATACTTTTACCAGTCTAGTCAACCTAAGAAAAAAAGTGACGAGATGGGGCACTAACTGCAAGTGCTCTGGATGGTGGCGGGTGAGGGCCGATCATTGCCGCTTGCAGCTATATTTATTAATATTAATAATAATAGTGATAATATTATATGTACATTATAATAAAACTTATTTATGATTTATATTTGTGCCCATTCGCAGCTATCAATTTTAGTCCATCCTGACAAAAACCAAGATGACCCAGACAGAGCTCAGCAGGCTTTCGAAGGTAAATTCATAGTTGTTAAGATTTCTGCATTTTGCATCATTTTGATACAAAGATTAGCAGTATTATCTTCATTAAGAAGGACTCACCTGGATTTCAGAAATGGTGTGCATTTCTTCGATACTGTTTAAGCCTCCCCATATAAACAAGATAATTTTTGTTCTGCAATTTTACACTTTTTTGAGAATTGGCTCATGATAATGTCCCTGTTAAACATGTATGTGCAGTTCTAATGACTCATTCTCTCCCTATTTCACTGGAACAAGTGGATCATTTTTACTAAACCACCCAAAGAATGCTAATAATATTTTTTAAAACAGATATAGCTTGCTGCTCTACGATATCGTAACTGTTCTTCTGCTTGCTTCTAGCTGTAGACAAGGCCTACAAACAACTGCTAGATCCTGAGCAGAAGAAGAGGGCTGTTGATGTTATCCAAGCCGGAAGGGAATACATCGAACATATGGTCAGTAGTAATAACTGTGTAATGTGCTATATATCTTCAGGTTATTAATGGATGTTTCCTGTTTTTCTTCAAAGGTGAGTGAGAAAAAGAAAAAACTGAAGAAGGAAGGGAAGGACCAGACGGTGGAAGAGGATGACCCTGAAGTGGTGAGCCTGCTCTGTCATAATAATATTGATTCATTACACTACATGATCTAGCTAATCCTGTGCATTTGAAAACAGTTTAGACAAGCTGTGTACAAGCAGACCATGAAGCTGTTTGCAGAGCTGGAAATCAAAAGGAAGGAAAGGGAAGCCAAGGATATGCATGAAAGGTAACACAATGAGTTTGTAGGTAACTTGAATGATAGATTGGTTTTAGAGATTTTTTTTAATATTCATGAAGAGACTTGAAAAATACTTAACATTTATCTGAGTGCTTGCTTTAATAAAAGTGAAGAAATACTATAGTGTTTATTTCTTTAATTTTTTTTTTTTTTAGATTTGACATATTAAGTGGCTAAATGAATTTGAAATATGTAAGTGTTTTTACCTGTTTGACAGAAAAAGGGCAAGAGAGGAAGAAATCGAAGCAGCAGAGAAAGCCAAAAGAGAGAGAGAGTGGCAGAAGAACTTTGAGGTGTGTAATGGTACTTGATATAAAAAGCATTCTTGACATCATTCTATAATGATGAATCTTTTTTTTTTAAAATATATTCTAAGGAAACACGAGACGGGCGAGTGGACAGTTGGAGGAACTTCCAGGCAAAAGGCAAGAGTAAGAGCAAGAACAAAGGAGAGAAAAGGTCATTCCTAAAACCTCCCAAAGTGAAGATGGAGCAGAGGGAATGATGCTGTACAATAGGACTTAATAGAAAAATAATTTCCTGTTTCTGAGTCTGTCCCTCGTCCATCATCTGCTGTGGACTCAATATCGCCACATCAGGGACACAGCAGAGCCCAGACTCTCAGATGTAGTTTTGTACTGTTTTTGTACATAATGTGACCCTCTGATCAGGCCTGTGCTACCAGGCAGCCCATTTCTTCTGTTTTCATGACATGATATTTTTACAGAATAAAGCTCAGATCTTAAGCATTCTTTCTGTGGTGTATAAAGTTAAAGCTTCAGTTTGTTTAGAGGTGAATTTTGAAGAGTCAGTGGTATTGTAGGTATTGGTTCACATTTAGTGTTTCTGGACTGTCCCCATTTCACACTGATGCAAATCCACTGTGTTTCACAGTGAATGCATTTATCATTTTATTTTATATTGGATTTGCATGTGTTATTGTATCAATGACCCCTGTCAATAAAAGACTACTACACAACAGACCTGGTATATTATATATTTTAAGTAGAAATAAATGACCAGGAAATAGAGAATACAAATGTGCAATATTTACAATAATATTGAGCAAACATTGAAATAGTCTCATCCATACAGCATGCTGAAAGGCCTAGCTAAAAAAATAACCCTTGTGTCAAGGTTTAAAATGTGCTGCTTCATCATCTGAAATGGTTTCAAGTGTCTGTACAGGAAAAGTCCAGTCTCCTGAGAGTCACATGACTTTACATGGATCCGCATTGGCTCCAGCTGTTGTTACTGGAGCTGTGGATCCTCCCATTAGCCCATCCAAACTCAGGCCCTGAAATGCCCCAAAAAACGACTCGTCTTTGGCTGCAGCTGCGGGTTTTCTAGGAGTGGTCATCTGCTGCAAGATAAACATCAGGTTTAAAATCAAATATATGTATTAGAACTCTTATTGCATATTTGTTGAGAATTTACTTACCCTGGGAAGACAGTGCTGCTTCCTGAAGTGTGTTTTTCTGACCACTCTCTCTGCATTTTTCTTGGCCACAATTGCTTGTTGTCTTTTCCTTCAAAGAAACAACAATAAAGCAAGGTAAGTCATTCCACCTGCCAAGCAGCTTAGTCTCACGAGGCCCGTCATTAACCTGGTAATAGGTCTGTCTGGCTCTGCGCTGTAGCTCAGGCTTTGGTGTGACTTACAGAGTTCCAGAGTTCAGCACAAGGGGTGTGCGAACATAGCACTTATTTGGCTCTATTCTAGTCTATTAAATTGGTATAAATTATGTACAAGTGAACACATCAGCAGGGGGGAGGGTCTGCCACCTGCTTGTCTCCATGGAGTTGTCATTAATTGCCTGGAATGTCCCACAATATGGAATTAGACTTATCTGCCTCCATGGAGACAGCCCCACTCACAGTAAGATAGTATATGAAGGTATTTTTTAGCAATAAAAACACCTGGAATTGAATAAATGCAAGGTGGATAAGTTTATGCCATACTGTGGAACATTCCAGGCAAAGCAATAACATCTCCAAAGTGGCAGTCCCTCTACCTGAAAAGTTACATAGTGCCCCTTTAAAACTGATTTTTGCCTCACCGTTCTCTCTTGAGTTCGTCCTGGTAGACTCTGAGCCAGGAGTCTGGGACCTTCTGACTGGTGCAGGGCAAACTCCTCCTCCTCCCAACACTCATCCTACGGCTACGGGAAAAACTGGTCCTCCTCACGGATTGGGAACGTTTAGACCCCCCTCTTTTAGCAGATGAGGCTTTTCCAGACATGAACTGCTTCAGAGGAGAGCCCAGGGACATCAGGGAATCCATGACTGGGTTTGGCTATGATCTGGCTCCTCTTGAAACTAAATGGGAGGTTCAATGAGATGAATCAGTATAGTTCATTTGGTATAATCTAGCCTGTTACTATGCATTGTCATTAGAAATATACTCTTTAGGTTTAATGAAAGGTATACAAGAAAGGTGTGTCACTGTCAAAAAAGGCTCCACTCAATTGTCAAATATGAATAAATAATCACAAATAACCATTTCTGCCACTGGCCCTATCTCGCAATCTTAAATACATACTTCCCAGATTGACGTAAATGCTTATTTAATAGAGCCACAAAATCACCCTTTTCATGGGTTTCAGCTTCAACATTTTGAGGATTTGTTCCCATTCAAAAGGTTTTATTTTTATTTTAAATTGTTAATCACCATGCCAACGGTCCTAATTTCTCATCATTCTGAAACTCAGAGATTCACAATCATCATCACATTTTTGTTAATAGTTCACTACAAAAAGTACATATAGTTGACATAATCTTCACTCTATTTCTTCATATTTTTATGTATAAAGTGCAAAGGCTACATACCTGTTTGACTGAGAAACCATATAAAACTATAGCTAAGAGAAGGTGTTCCTGTGCATTGCACACGTCCTTACAGCCTGTGTGCCTCTGCTGTCCACTTTTATGAGGGATTGACTGATGACCTGTTGGGATTAGGCAAAGACGCAAAACCCCTGTTATCCCATTAGCCACCTGAAAGCACTCACAAACAAAACTCTCCATAATAAGTTGTTTGTTTACATTTTTGAACTAAAGCAACCAGAGATTGAAAAGTTTCAATTTATTTTTGCCACTATTTTGAAGGCAGGCATCTTTAAATTATAAATTATTTCTGCCTGAGGTGAAGAAGGCAGACAGCTGGAGTGTGGACAGACTTGAGGTGGATAGTGACGTGTTTATGACGCAGAAAAGCTCCCAGTGATTCACCAATGGGCAGAGTTCATTGATTTGTATCGCCAAACGGTGAAGATGAATGAGTCATTCATAACAAATCCTGGCCTGGACTGACCTGGTGCATCTTGTATCAATATATTTCAACTTTTGTAAAATAAAGTGTGACTTCTGAGCGAGGTCGTAAGAGAAAAATACCAAAACTTAGTGAGTTAAAATGACATTACAACTGTAAAAATAATATGGAACATTAAAGCTACTTATGTTAATTCTATCTATTTAATTAACAAGAGCTTATTTTAGATCATAAAGTAATTACATAGAAAATATTACATTATTTATTTACTGAAAGTCACCATTTGGTTTTGTTGACTAACTTTTGAAAAATATTAAAATTGAGAATTAGGCTATACACTCAAGTAGAACAAGTATGGTGCAATAAAACTACTTTCTACTATTTTATGTTAATTGAGCATATACATGTTAAGTTGATAGTTGCTTTGGGTCAACATAAAGGAATTAAATTAGGTAAAAATGTTGCAGTTAAAGTGAAAATGTATTTATTTGTCTTTCCTTCCTTTTTTGTGTGTAAGTGCAGTTTATTCAAATAATTAGTTGTAGTTGATGCTTGACATCTAAAATAAACACCTGGGCATTTTGACATAGATTAGAGGACGGGAGGTAGTAAGAGGAGTTTTGTGAATGGGAACAACAGATGGCGGGTTGCAGGTTACATATGTTTAAGCAGACGTTACACCTCTCCTTATGTCATGGTGCCAACAGGTTCTCAAGGTGAATAGAAATGACTATTAACTTCATTAAAGAAGACAAAATAATTAAATAATTAATTGTAAACTGCAATATTGATCTAAATAATAGAATAGAACAGAATCTTAATAATAGAAATGGAACCATTAATTTTCTGCTCAAAACTGCACTACGGATTGGCCTTTCTTAATGGCATTTCACCATATGTAGAGAATTGGCGTGTGCCCCTCAGTCTTTTTCAAATAATCCCAAACTAAGTACAGGGATGTGGGCAAGGATAGGGCACAGGTGAAAACAGGAAATGCAGGTAATTATTACTCAAGCCTCAAATGTAGCACAATACAAGATCACTCAACGAAATACAACTCGTAAGATAACGATGATGGAACAGTGTCATAACGTTAAAAGCTCATTAAAGTTGATTCTGCATGTCTCCTTTAAGTGAAAATTAATGAGATCCATAATTTCCCACCCACTGTCACCTTCCATTAGGGACGTGGTCATGATGTTATAAGTACCCACATGTTAAAATCAAAAGAGATGACCAGCAACAGAAGCCATTGGTAAAGACTTAACTTTAATTCTACACAATCATACATATCTACAGTTTTATACGCTTTAATTTCATACAAAAACAAGTCATGTACATGTCGGTCTGTGGAGACTTGAACTCAGAAATAAATACAGGAAATTGAGAAAGGAGCTTCAAATGGTTACAACCAGGAGCAGTGTGTGTTATCTGTTCTATTGAGAAACCAGACCATATCACGCATGGAAAAGGCAGTTTAGGTTGTGTGTCTTAAAAGTTGAACTATTAAGAAAATCACATCATAAAACATGTCACCCACACACCCATTCAATAAGTTTAACATAACATATCTATTAACAGGCTATGGAGGCCTGGAGTGTCCATAATAATTGGGTAACCAGCCTGTAGTAATTGGATATTTTAAGAACTCCATAGAAAGAATACTTGTAAATAAAAAAACTATCAACATAAAAATAATACGCAAGTGCTCACTGAATTTAAACTGTAAACAAAATGATGAGACAATTTTCCGCTCCAGATGCTTTGGAAACCTCTCTTGGCGCCTCTTAATCTCATTCTCCTGGTTGCAGAAAACAAAAGCATTGATGTTTCTCATAATGTATATTTTCTTAATGACAGATGATGTCTTAAGTTTTCTGTAATAACATGTGCTGGCTTCAGACCTTTCCCACACAATTCATCTGCAATATAATTCTTTCTCTTAGAGCCTCTTTGGCAGACAATCATTCTGATTTTCATGCTTCTGTGCAAGATGGTGGACGGAAAAGGTAAAAGATTGTATTTTAAGTAAAATAGGAAGACAGGAGCTGCATATAGGGCTACAAACAATCACCAAAGACACCAGTCCGCTATTGCAAGCACCAAAACTGGCTTTTTATCCAGTCAAGGATTTTATTTGTCTTTCCACTTTGGACCATTGGGGGGCAGGCTCGATCCAGGTTGTCCATGCTTTTCCGACCAAACCCTCCAAGTAAGCGTTTTTGCTCCTCTTTATAAAAAAGATTAATGGTTTAGTCAGTGATTTTTAGGGTCACCGGCTGATGTCGCGGTTGCCCTCCCAGGTCTTGCTGCTGCCCGCCTCCCCGAGTCCAAGGTTTTCAAAGAACGGGTGCTTTAGTGAATCGGCCAACGGCAGCCTCTTTGACGGCTCGTACTCCAGCATGCTCTCGATCAGGTCGAACAACTGATGGTGCTCCTCTGCCTCGGACAGAAGATACCGCTGTGGAGCAACACCAGAGGAAAATGGAGGTCAATAGGACAAAAAGCATCTGGTTTATTAGTACCCTTTATAGTTCTGATAATGCAAGTTTTTACATTGATGCACATTTACTTGGAAGCATTTTTACTCCACAAATGTTTCTGATGCATTGAGAGTTTGTTCTTGTGCTATCTGAACATTGTAAATTTTTTCTCAGTGTTGAAAAGAACTGTTTACATTTTTAATGGCTTACACCCTTATAAAGTGGATATTGTAAAGGTTATTGTAAAAAAAACCCAAAAAAACCCAACTTATAACTTATTACTAGTTTGTTCATGAGACTATTAACTGTTTTAATCTAGTTTTCTTTGCTGTTCTTACTCTCAGGGGTTTGCAGTTTTCTCTGACATATTTCCCCGCTGACGAACTGTCGTCCCAGTCCAGGCGCCCGCGATAGAAGTACTTTTGTTTTCTTGAAAAAGCAGACACATGAATTTACAGACAGAAACAAGTACACAAATGGTAAATATGAACTTCAGAATTTTTACCTTGTCTTGCGAATCATCCTTGATGGGACAGGGCCGAGGATCCTCTCCATCATGGCCAAATGTTCCCTGTTGTCATGAGTCTGAAACAGAGTGTCAGCCCCCAGGTAATGCTAATGACATCATCTGCAAAATATCAATAATAATAATAATAATAATAAATAATAATAAAATAAAAGACTGACAGCAGGTAAAAGACTAGGCCCTGCACTACTGCATGTATGTGCAGTATGAAGCTGGCAGTGGTAACTTGCCTGAAACAGAGTGAATCCAAGGTAATATTCAAACAGGATGCAGCCAATGCTCCAGACATCACAGGGATAACTCCAGCCCAGTTCTGAGAAGCCAACAATCACAAAACAAAACTGTTACACAAGGTAAATTATTATTTTTTTAAACTAAAGCTAATATGTTTGCTCAGACATGAATACAGATTCTCCTCTGTGTCCTATGCTAGAGCCAGACTAAAGTTTGACCCATTTTATCTCACCCAAGATGACCTCCGGTGCCCTGTAATGCCGCGTCGACACGATGGTGCTGTGGTGCTCGTGGTCAAACGTGGCGCTCCCAAAGTCCACGACCCGGACTGCCGTGTTCTTCACCGTCCGCTCTTCTCGCTTCTATAACAGATTACACATTTAGAGATATGCTAAAGCAGACATTTGTGAGTGCGTTATAAGTGAGTGCTTTACCTTCTCTACATTGTACGACATGGTGAAGTCTGAGTTGACAAACAGAATGTTCTCTGGTTTAAGGTCCGTGTGCGTCAGCTTATTGTCATGAAGAACTGAAACACAAAACATTTACACATTTACACAGAGACCCCAATTTGAACAATTAACTCCAAAGATATCCTCACAAATGCATGTGTATGTACAGCAGCCAGTGAGTTTCTGAAGAGAGATTAGTCTCCCTCTGGCCTTTGGAATTTAATGCCCCCAAGTGGACAAAACTGTTTACTGTAAGTCAGTAGAGGAAGTTGCTAAAAGAGGAGCTTATTATATATGCATACATTGTGCTGCTGACAGCACAAACAAATATATAAAAGGTGAAGACATGTTTCTTACACTTAACAGCGAGGCAGACTTGGTAGGCCATGTGCCGGACCTGGCTGATTGAATATGGCAGATAGTTGTTTTCTTTGAGGAAGTCAAAGGTGCTGAGCGCGAGCAACTCAAAGGAGAGGCACATGTGTCCATGGTAGTCGAACCAGTCGTACATCTGAACACAGAGACTAGTCACATGGCAGAGGAGGGCAGACGTTAGGCATTTTAGGAATGAGGCAAACTATGGTACTAAAGTGCTATGTACATAAGCACTTTACAAGGTTACACTTTGACCAAACTTACTATTTGTTGTCTGGGTCCTTTTCATTAATCTTCTCAAGGACGTTAATCTCAAGGCGAGCTGCTTCTTTGTACTTTTCTACATTCTTTATTATTTTGAGTGCAACATGAGCTCCTCCCCTGAAAACAAAAGACATTTTACACAGTGAGTAGACTTGTAGTTCTGCAATATGATTTAAGGATCATCTGTGACTAAATCAAGATAATTTTATTAACAACTGAAGAAACTATATCAAAACAAAACCACCAGTGAAAAAGTGTAGTGAACAATATGTCTTTCATGGTCAGAACAAATATTTGAAAGAACAATGAAAAAGACCTTTTGACCAATTTTATGTAAACTAGGATTTTCTTGCTCAAAGCTCATAAGCCGGTCTCTCTCTGCACCCCAGAGACTACTGCTGTTTATAAACACCATGACTCACCTGCGATGGTCTATGCACCTCATCACCCTCCCGAAGGTGCCTTCCCCCAAAGTGCTGACGATCTCATCTGCAACACAGCACAAGACAGGAGGGCAGGAGAGAGAGAGAGCGGGGACAAGAAAGGCAAAAAGGAATTAGCCACATGGACTGGAGCAGCGGCGCATAACACAACAGCGCAGACAGGCGTATCAATGCTAGCACCCATCCCCTTTTCAAATGGCTGCCTATTCAATGAGCCAGTAAATCTACGGCAATTAAACTCTACTATAACAGGTGAAGAAAGGGGGCCGAAGTAAAGTGCTCCCTCTCTGTTTCTAGGGACCAATTTGCAGCCATTGAAAATAAGGGTACAATTGTCCCTATCACGAAAACAAAAGAACAGTGCATTGTCCCTGACTAGAAATAGCCTGTGTGTGCATGTATGTGATGTGTACTGGATTATCTATAGCAGTTAAGTTAATTGGTGAACCCTGGATCCCTGTGGCTAAAAATATCTAGCTGAACACGTGCGAAGCGAGAGCTGCGGTTGGGATACTAAGAGGTTTAGAGAAAAGTTGTGCAACATCCGAAAAATGCTCCACAACAAAAGGAAAACGGGATATATCTTAATTACACAAACATCCACCCTGCCAATTTGAGCTAGAGCGGAGACCCTGCAGCTAGCAAGGTTTCCTCATCAACATCATCATGATCTGCAGGCACTCCCATGTCATGTAAATGCTATACTCAGATATGGTTACGATAGAGTAGTGGCAGTGAGTACATCTCTCTTGTAGGACGTCCCCACTCCGACAGATCAGGTGCCCTTCTTCGTCGTCCCTCACACTCAGTGCCCTGGTCCGGCTGGCGCTCCTCTGTTTTCGCACCATCACAGGCCGAACACAGCGAGATTTGGAGGAAGAGGAGGAGATGTGGTTGTAGTAGTTGTTGTTGATGTAGGTGGGTTTGGTTGGTCATTAGGCGATTCACGCATGACACCACGTGAAGGGAATATATAACGATAGGGATATAGTGCAAGGGAACAGGTCAAAGATCACATGATGGCCTCTGCTCCAATCCCCCCTCAACACTTTAAAAAAAATCCAACAGCTGCTAACAAACAAGGAAGCAACTGGCATATCCATATTCATCAACGCAAACACCAATTAAGACAGATAAATAAACAGGATGGAAAACATTACAGTGAGAGGCCAATACTTTTAATATCCCCAATAACCAAGCCCTTTTCCCACTATTATCAATATTATTACTGACGTGGTCATAAATTGTACAGGCAAACATCATGCCTAATATTGTCTAGATTTATATAAATTTAGCACAAGATTTGGCAGGTCATTTTCACTTTTTTATTTTAAGGCAAAGTATTTGTGAGCCTCGTTTTAGCCTTTTGTGTAATAGCCTAGCCAAAACCTTGCAAAGGACCCGGTCCACAGGAAAATGTAGAAACAGTCATGCCAGGTCGTATTAGGAATGCACACTGGGACACTGAAAATTTTCAGTTTTTCTTTAACCTGTAGGATATACTTTGACCACAAAAATCTATTCATAATAATAAAATTGCATCTAGTTATTGTATCTGATATTTCAGAATTGGGTAAAGTTCACAATCATAAAAATGCCCTGCCAAACGAGAAAGCCAATTAGCATAAATCCCACTGAACATAAAACAAATCAAGATTGTCCTACTCACCGAGTCCTGCGGCTATGGAGAGAAAGGGTTAGAGAAAAGACAGAGCCAAGTGAAAGAAGCAGAGAGAGGAGAGTTAGGGCACAGAGTCACGTGCCAGTACTCACCGAGGACGATGGGCTATAGGACCTGGTTCTACGCCGCCTTCGTTTGTGCTTACGCCTGCTGCCCTTCCGCCTGTACGAGTCATCGCACCGGTACGAGTCATCGCGTCTGTAGGACTCTTCTCTTCGATAGGAGCCTTCTCGTTCACGCTCTCGGCCTCGTCTGTAGTCATACACATTTGCGCCGAAGTCTGGAGGGTAGTAACTTTCAGCTGCTGTGTGTGGTTCCCTCTGTCTGTCGCGGTCTCGCTCTCGACTCTGGTCCAAGCGTCGGTATTCGCAGAATTTCCTCTCGAATGGCCGATGCTCTGCTGTCCGATTGCCAAAACTGCGACTGGAATTACAGACAATGTTGTTTTTTATTAGAATTTATTTGCATTGACAAATCATATAATAAAAGAGAACAGAAACACCCAAACTCAGTGATTTTGCATTTTTTTCCTTATCATATCCATAAGCCTGACAGAAAAAAAAATCCTAACATTCCACACTTTTCTTTGTGAACTAGCCATAATTGCTGGGTTTCAGATGTGATCACAGCATTCTACAATGACTGATGGAGGGCAGAACAGCTAATGTAAATAATGTTCAAATGCAGTTCTAGGGTCTAGTCACTAAAAAACAGGATTAGGTTCAATATTTGTCTATAATATATATAATATTATATCTATATTTGCTATTTTATCTTTTAGACATTTGTTATCAATAAGGAAAAAGTGGCTCTAGCCTCCCATCAGAGTATGACCACCAAAAGCACAGATTCTTCAATGTGAATCATCACCTGTATAAGACTGAAGACAATTTAGCTGTCGTTTATCTTGTTCATATGCTGCATTGTACATAATAATAGTTAGTTATATATAATAGTGCTGTAGCCTTATATTTTATGATACTTGCAGTGTTTAAGTCTATCTTCTAATTGATATTTATCTTGATTTTTGAGCGCCCATTTCTATTGTATTCTATTCTCTTGCTATTCTTGAACTGTGCATTGCAACACTGGAATCTTCCCACTTTGGGACCAAAATCTTATCTCATCAGACAGAACCAACCTCCTTGAGCGCACATAGTTGCCCTCCTGCCTGTGTCCTCGTTGTCTTCTGTCTCGTTCGCTGCTAGAGGAGTAGGTGGGCGACCTCCTGCGATGCCGCCTCCCTCTGTCTCGGTCTCTGTCCCGGTCCCTGTAGCGGTCCTGGTAACTCGTTCTGCTATCTCTGTCTGAAGACGAGTACCGTCTGTTGTGAGGCATCTGGTCAAAGGCAGGGAAAATAAGGCATTCAGCAAATCTGTTTTCAAAATGCTTTCATTCAAACTGACACTCTTACTCTGTAACTTATGCTAAATTACTTGGCGAGAACATGAATTTCAGCTTTACACCTGTACACAAGATGTTACAAAGAACTTGACAAGCTTCAAATCAGTCTCTAAAAACAAATTATCTTCATCTTCAGACATATTTAACTTGTTCATACAGTAGACTAAAAATAAAAGCAGAAGATGTAAAAAGTAAAGCAAATTGTTCTCACGGAAGGAACTGGCAGCGACAGCTTCGCAAATGTAAAACACACCCTGGTTGAAAATACACGGACTTATTTTAAACCTGTATTTATCCACAAGAATGCAGAAATTTGTGTTAACGTTAGTAAAAAGGCGATCTAGCTAAGTTAACACTGAGAGTTAATTTAGTTCAATACTTGCACACATATAACATGATACAGTTTTAATGCTATGCATGAGTTCATTCAAGCCGTTTGCATCTGAACGACTGGCCCATTAAAAGTTGTCAACAGTAGGACTATTCCTGGCTCCAGTTACGCATTTATCCACAGGAGCTTAATCGAAAGCTAAACTAGAAAAGCGGAGCACTGACGTTGTAAATAATAGTAGAAAGTGGTGCTTCAGTTGCCATTTGACAATGCAAAAACCAAGTAAAAGACGATGAGGTTTCAGGGTCACATTTTGCCGAGGGTAGCCGTCGGTTCGTTCGATTAGCATTAGCCCTGCGAATGTAAATAACTTGACCGCCATCTTATTCGAGCTAAACGGCTACAAGAACTAGCTCTGGTGTAGTCGGTGGATCGCGTTACACAAGTAACTTCCCTAGTTGTACATTTAAGTTACCGTTTTAGCAGCGAGGCCTGTGTGTTTGTCCCACAAGAAATCCGTGATTGCGTTTCAGATGGTGATATTTTACTTCCAAGCTTGTGTTTCGTATTGGCTATGGCGCTAGCAGGTAGCTAGCTTTTCCGTCTGTTCGTCCGTGATCGACAGCGAGCAGTGGTTCAGCCGCGGTGACGCCCCCTACCCCCGAACACGTTTACAAGTTTAGAGGGCAACTTTTACTTTTATTATTCTAAACACGATCAACACTTGTGTGTAACATGTGTGCATCATGATCATCGATTTCATCTTATTTTACCATGATATATTTGTGTTTAAAATTCTTAATTGCTATGTCAACGGACCTAATTTTACATCTTAGTGAAACTCACGGATAAATCTGATACATGGGTTTCGAAATGATGAAAAATTATATATATATAT
>KN481352.1:4137-26762 GCA_000787095.1 Periophthalmodon schlosseri
TCCGGAACAGATGCCCGAGCCACCTCAGCTGGCTCCTCTTGATGTGGAGGAGCAGCGGCTCCTACTCCAAGTCCTCCCGTGTGACTGAGCCCCTCACCCTATCTCTAAGGGAGCACCCAGCCACCTTGCGGAGAAAACACATTTCGGCCGCTTCTTTTTCGTGATCTCTTTCTTTCTGTCATTACCCAAAGCTCATGACCGTAGGTGAGAGTAGGAATGTAGACTGACCGGTAAATTGAGAGCCTTTTGACCGCAACAGTCCCGTACAGCGACCCAATATCTAGCTCACGCTCCATCCTTCCCTCGTAAGTTTAATCAAACAGTGGAACATTCCAGGCAAAGCGTCACCAGTTTTTTTTTTTTTTATCTATGTAGTGTTACTGGACTCTGCAGCAAAAAATTTGCATACTGCACCTTTAATTGATATAACCGGTCATGAGAAAACGTTAACACCAAAATTAACACCAATACGCGCTCAAATGCTCTGAGGCTTCAAGAGTGTGAGAGGGAGATATTTTGGTCTGCTGGTCCAGAGAGGATTGTATCTGTGTTTGAACCATCTCTGTCCACAAATCCATCTGGAGACGCCTTTGTCCTCTCTGTGCTACAATCCACAGCTACAGCCCTGTCAATATTGGCTCCACACACTTCAGACGGACCGTCCAAATGTCCATAAACACGAGCTCTGGCAATGGGACCTATTGTACAAAAACTTCTATCTGTTATATGTTTTATTGTGGCGCTGGTTGTGTCATTCAACACAAGTCAAAAGAACATTGCCTGCTAAGACTACTATGTAGTCAGGTTTGTCAGTTGTGACAGATATCGTTAGACCTATACCAGCAGTGCAGCAACAGGACTTCACTTTTCAATAAAAATAAAGTTTATTTTTGTTTAGCCCAAAATTGCAACACCAGTTACCTTGCAGGCCTTCACAAAAGTTGTTGATGTAAGTCATGTTTAGCGTTTTAATAGATATAGATCCCTTTCACTTACAGCTACCATCTATAATTAGCCCTGTCACGTTGTATTCTCACATATCACCACTAGATGCTATCTATGTTACTGCAGTCTGATAGTGTCCCAACTTTGGCCTGACAGAAGAAGATCAGAGAGCACAGGTGAGTCTGAACAGAGGCCAGGTGAGAGGAGGGGGAACAGGTTTCACATTTACCATCTACTGATTTTTATAAAATCAAGTAAACTTGTGGATGGTAGCTTTAAACCAGACCTTAAATCTCTCACCAAGAACTTTAGACTTAAACGTGTAAAGCCCCTCATTCAGCAGAGCACAGCAGTGCAGCCCTTTTGTGTCACACCACTCACAGCACGGCTGGAGAAAGCTTTAACAGCGCGGCAGCTTAGATGTGGAGTCTATTATTGACAAATAAAGAAACAAGTGGTGTGCAGGCCGATAAGAGTTTGCATTGGCATATAGAGGTTTGATGTTTTCTGCTCATTTTGAGCAATGAGAGAAACGAGGGGACATCACTGCTCTGGCTTGCCCCTCTCACTTTTTTCTTCGTGGTCAGAGAGAACAGAAATACCTTGTATTTAGAGCATGTGCGTGTATGTGTCTGTTTACTTGCAGCTTCAGCTGTACTATTCAGTGACAAGTTTTGGCCGAAGTGAGACACAGAGGAGAGACAGAACAGGGTCCAGTTAGAATGGACGTAAAA
Source organism: Periophthalmodon schlosseri (assembly GCA_000787095.1). Taxonomy (NCBI): domain Eukaryota; kingdom Metazoa; phylum Chordata; class Actinopteri; order Gobiiformes; family Gobiidae; genus Periophthalmodon; species Periophthalmodon schlosseri. Next base: position 5,817 of record KN481352.1, read on the forward strand.
TGACTCATCCATAGTGTGTGCATGGGCTTCTGAGTCAGTACAAATTCAAAAGAAGGATTCTGCTCCGCAAAGCAGTTCATGTAAATATTATCTCTCAAATGAAATTTTAATAGAGCAAGAATATGTTCATTTTAAACAATCATTTTGGTGTCAAGATAATTAGGTTGGGTTATTGTGTAAAAATAAGAATTATACTACCTTTCATCTTATAATATAAAATTGGCATAAAAAGTGATGTTCTGGACATTGGCTTGAGGACGTTTTTTCAAACTGTATGTCAGTGAAATGTTATTTGTGACTCCTGGTCTAGATGGCACCATTTATGAAATACAATACAGACAAAAGGGCCATTGAAAAACAAATTGCCATTCGTAATTTAAGTGCACAATGAATTTTAACAATCTGTCCTGAAAGAACACGCAGTTTGAGCCAGTGGCATTATTAGCAATCTTGGGGCCCTAGGCGATTTTGAGTTTGGGGCCCTACTGTTTTTTTTTTGTTTTGTTTTTGTTTTTTTGTTTTTTTTTTGCATTTTTCAAATATTTATTGTCTGGCTTTTCCCCATTGTTCTTGAGACGCACAACTCTATTTATTTTAATTAGGGCAAACTGGAAATTGCAATTAAGGATCTTATTTAAACAGTTACACACTATTTAACAGGGCTGATTTGGCAAAATTAATAGCCAAATAATTTTAAAATGTACATTATGTTCAAATGAAACTCTCAGTCAGTGGCTGCTTTCACCCTGCAGATTTCATCCTAAACTGGGGAAGGAGATTCTGTGTGGATCTGAACACACAACACCTTGTAGACGCACATGGCTAATTTGCATATCAATATACATGAAAACTGTTTGAAGTTGTCTAACTTTTTTAAACTTCAGCATTTGTTCTGTTCATTTCCCCTTCAGTCACACTTGTGAGGCAAGGAAGCAAGGACACAAGGAAGCAAGGATGCAAGGAAGGAAGCATGCAAGGAAGGGAGCTAGGATGCAAGTAAGGAAGGACACAAAGAAGGAAGGAAGCAAGGATACAAGAAAGCAAGGACACATGGATGCAAGGAGGCAGGGAAGCAAGGAGACAAGGATGCAAAGAAGGAAGGACGCAAGGAAAGAAGGACACAAGGATGCAAGGAAGGAAGGACCTCAGTCATTGAGGCATGTGACATTGGCCTGCTTGCCCCTCGGCCTGCATGCGCTGTGGTCACTTTTGCTGTGGTCACCGGGCAAAAAAGCTGCACGCGCGAAACCACAAGTTCACAGGGATTCACACTCAAGTACGGAGTTCACTCGGTAACCTGTAAAACTGTAAACAATACACTATTCCTCACGCTTTGGATTGTATTCATGTTGGTTTTCTTTCTACCGTATTTTTCTCTCACTAGTACGTTATAATCCGATCGTTTTATTTTTGCATTCAGTTCGCGAAAGGGGCTTGCTCTCACTCTCATCCTTGCACGACAGAGAAGGGCTGAAGGAGGTTGTATCTGGGTTCATCCTATCAGCCACCACCGACATGAACAAGGGGATTTCCGCAATCTTGTGACTCAGTTAAAGCAGTCAGCGTCATCGTCGTTACTTTCAAATGAGTGTTCAGAAGATGAGAGCAGAAGAGCTCCTTTCCATCATTGGCCCTGACCTGATGAGGCAGTCAACTCTAAAACACACTTAAAGATCTGAAAAATAAGAAGTCCCAGGTGTTTTCTCCCACTGAGTATCAGTATTGGCCAGCATCCCTGAGTATGGCCCTGTTGGCCTCGTTATTGTCTGTGGTTTGCTCATCAGTTTCCATACGGTGGAGGGTCTTTAGAAGTTCAAATTTTGCCCTTGTTTGCCCTTCTTTACGTTCTCAGCATGATTGGGACCAAGCTGAGGGCAAAGTAATACAGTTCCTCCTTTTCACTCTCCGGCACTGTGGGTCTGGGTGTTGGCTCCTGTAGTATACTGAAGAGTCGATCTTCAAAACCTGTGTTTTGCATCGTGCTCCTCCTCCTTCCAGCGTCCTGTGTTGTCGGCTGTGCCCTCTCTCTTGGGCTGCGGGACCTACTGGGTCTTTCCACAGGACCTGAGGTTGCTGGCTGAGGTAAAGAAGGTGCAGGAGAGGGTGTTGTGCCAGTTGAGGTTGATGGCTGTGATATGGAGGGTGCACGAGAGGATCTTTCTGATCTTTCCAGCTCCACTACACTTGCTGGTGAAGGTGCAGGGCAAAGGTCTCTTGTCATCCATGGTCACAATTAACCTGTTTGATGCTGTACCACAAACATGTGACCCCGTATCACCTGTTATGATGTAATGTTTACATGTGCGACAGTACAACAGTGCATAGGTCATGGAATAGGTAGGTTTTATTTTGGAAAAACACTGGATACACTGGATGACTTTCTGTCAAAGGCTTGCAGCGGATTCACTCACGCTCATATGACTTTCTGTCAAAGGCTTGCAGCGGGCTCTGGCGTCCAGCAAAAATAGAATCCAGTGGATTTAATCCGTAACGCCGCGGCACCTCTGCCAGCGCCACTGTATTGCACGACATGCCCTGAGCCCTTTGTGTATTTTTCACTATACGGAATACTCACGGCCACTGGACCGGAGCTGCACCGCATGCAGTCTGAGCCTGAGGTGTTTAGGAACAGGAATGATCGTGGCAGCTTTAAAAAAACAGGAAGGCAAGGCAAGGAAGCAAGGAGGCAAGAAAGGAAGGAGGCAAGGATGCAAGGAAGGAAGGGCGCAAGGAAGGAAGGAAGCAAGGATGCATCTGAACACATAACACCTTGTTACAGACGCACATGACTAATTGGCATATCAATATAAGATAAACCTGTGTGAAGTTGCTCTAAACTTTTTAAAAATGTGCTTTAACATTTGTTCCATTCATTTCCCCTTCAATCACACTTGTAAGGCAAGGAAACAAGGAAGTAAGCAGGCAAGCATGCAAAGAAGGAAGGAAGCAAAGACACAATGAAGCAGGGATGCAAGGAGGCAAGGAAGCAAGGACACGAGCAGGCAAGGAAACAAGGAAGGAATGAAGCAAGGAAGGAGACAAGGAAGCAACGAGGCAAGGAGGTGAAATTTATCACTCAGAATTTTGACTGTTGAGGGTTTGAAAATATGTATTGAATATTTAAAAGGTGGTTTCTTAATTTCTAAACACATTGAAAATGTATAGTTGACAGACTTGACAGAGGAGTCTGAGGAGAGTGTGAAGATGTGCAGAGAAAGAGAGAGGAGTGAGTCAGATCCAAATGAATGAGCTCAAGTCTGCCAACGTAGGCGCTGAAAGTCAAGGGCAGGGCAGATTAAATATCAAAAAGTGCACTCACACTGACCCGGAAATAAATTATACTAAGTAGCTTAAGTGATGTTTCAGTCTACACTTATTTTTTTCAGTGGGGCTACTTTTCTGTACATAAGGTTCGGCAGCTCGTCGTTTCCCTGCCTCCCTGTCCAGTTATTATTGTGTGGGTACGGACAATTACCACAAACGATATTTTGCTGTGGGTCATTAATATGTCTATGCAAAATGAATATGCGGGTTATTAATACACATTCAATTCGTTCACTCATCATGTTTGTTTACAGTATTAATATTCTGGTCCACTTTTAGACAGACTTTTTGATGGTTAGCTGGAAATGTACCTGCTGGCCACACATGGTCAAGAAACTGTGTGACATAATGACGCAGGCAATGACATAATCGTTTAGGAGACAGCTTTGAAAATATGTGACTGTAGAGTAACACAACTTTTGACACACATTTGTCCCCATTTGATTTAGCTCAAAAAAGAACATTTCGACCTAGTTCTAATCACGTATTGTACCAACCCAAGCCAGACACGAGCCATTTCTTGTATGTTTGTGTGACCAAAGCCTGTGTACTTTATGGGTTATATGTTTCAACTGGACAAAACGTTGTAGGAGTGAAGACGTTTCGCTGCTCATCCAAGCTGCGTCTTCAGTTCTGGTCAGATTATTGGTGGACACCGCCTTATATCTGTCTGAAGGGAGGAGCTAACTACACTGAAACTCAAAACCTATTGTTTACTGTTTCTGTTTGTAGGCTGGGTCTATTGTAACTACACTGAACTCAAAACCTATTGTTTACTGTTTCTGTTTGTAGGCTGGGTCTATTGTGCTACCCTAAGTGCGCACTGTGCCTGAGTCCTACTTAGCATAGTCATTCAAGCCACTAATAAGTGATTTCACACCTCTTAGCGTCTTGGCTAGCCCTATTTTTCTGATGGAGCGGTGATGGAGCTCACCGACGACATACTTACGTGTCCTTTCTGTGAGACTCATTCAGACCACCACACATTACACAATTATAATTACGATTTAGTAGGGAGTTTAAAACTGATTCGGGGATCTGACTGGCCCGAATGTAAAATTTATTCTGAACTGTATCACACAACCTCCCTTGAGATGCCTACCAATATGAAGCTACATTTTCAATTTGTGCTTTGAAAAAATAGTTGTGGCGTTACAGTCTGTTCCCCAGGCTCACACGCAAAATGGAAGGTGTTTAGAAAACTTGAGTGTTATGAATTATTCACCACCATCATGTCCGGCCTGTTATTAAAGAGTGTCCTCCAGACTGAACACAGAACACGAGTTTGGACTGTCTGGACTCATTCATTCACAAAAGGTTCTCCACTCACTCTCTTCAGACAGTGAGTGCACATTTGTTCCGAAGGCCACAGACAAAGATTATTTGAACAGTTGTATGTGTTCTCGCCAGGTTTTTCCATGGAATAATTTATGAAACCTAAAACGTACATTATTCCTCCACTGTTACATGAGAGGCTAAAATGTTTTTCATTAAATATAGATGGCCTTTAAAAACGCCAAAGGAGATAAGTTGAAATGTCCTTTGTAGACTCCCTCCCGTGACTATTTTAAAGGCCTGGATTTTTTTCCCATGAATTTGAGCAAAATCTGTCTTGCCCCAGTACAAATATGTTGTATAAGCAGCTCTTGAGGTCAACATATGTCTATAAACTATCGGCATCTAATTATAAAACGTTTTATTCAGGTACGACACCAGACATTTTTGCTTGAAGGATCTAAGGGTTCTAAGGTGTTCAATGTGGCTCACTTAACATGTTAATTTAGAGCCTTTTAACAATGGAACTTACCCCCCACCCCCACTATGTTTGCTTCACTGTTTTAAACAAGTTTAAATGTAGTTAGCCCCCGTATTAATTTATAAAACCTAACATGGAATCATTTTCAATTGTCGTCTCATTTTGAACGCTCCGTGGTTGCAATGTGAAAGCCTCCCCTCAGGCGCCGCCCCTGGTTTTATCGTCCAATAATAAGGAAGTGCACTATTAGCATGCTAGTTGTTAGCATTACCATAACAGCAAAACTTCACTCTTGGTCTCTGAAAATTGTGAAATGCCCGTATAAACTAATCACAATTAATAAATACGATGTTCGGAATGCACAAAGTAAAGTAAAGCTGGACCACTGCAAACTATTTAAAATGAAAAGTTTTTAAGCCAGATTCAAATCTTTTTATACTGCATTTGACCTGAACTAACTTGAGCGAAGGGAAAATGTCCAAGGCAGACGCAAGAGCTTAAATCCACCTACAAATAATGTTTTGGCCAAGAAATTGACCGGTGCTGATGTCCGACTTTATTTTTGGTCTGTCAGAAACAAGGACATGAAAGGTTCCGTTTTACTACATTTAAAGTGTTTTCTTTTGTTTGTCTATACGTTGCTAAGTCAACTTGAATATCCCATGTACAAGGACATGTTTTTTTTTTCTATTGTCGCTCCACTCCACAAACTTCATGGAGAGAAAAAAGAACTAAAGGTATTGACAAGAACTGTGAGCTAGCGGGGTCGTGCGCAGAGCCAATTTAAACAATATTTGAATATAACATGTACAAGGACATGTTTTTTTCTATTGTCACTCCAGCCTAGCCCCAGCCTTGATCTCTACAGTACATGAAAGCCACAGAGAAGGACTGAAGCCAAGGTGAAGCGTACCAAAGAGTAAACAACATGAAGAGGAGTGCAGCGTTCTATTGTGTTATGCGACAGAGGGTCTAGACCTGACTGAACATGTAATGTATGTTTAGTATTTGCAACAGCACGAGCAAACGGTCCACAAGGTTCTGTCAGTTTGTTATAGATTGCCTGCCATGATTTAAGAAAGACAAGAGTGAAAAATGATGTAAACAGGATGTTAGACTATTGGAGAGTGCCACTTATGAGCTGTGATGTAAAAGATGGAGGACAATTTAAATCTAAGTGGTGAAAGTGTGTGGAGGCATTTTCCAGACAGAAGACAATAAGGGGAAATGGGCATGAAAATAGGTGTCTGACAAGATTATTACCTTTAATGGATGATAAACTAGGAGACAAGAAATGGAAAGTGTTTGTACTTCTGAAGCATGTGGTTGGACTGTTTGTTTTGCAAAGCTTTTAGTCCTTTTAGTTTTTAGTTCCTTTTAGTCTATTCAAATGAGATGTATGATAGTGGGGATTTTTTAGGTCTTGGTTCTCTATAGTCTCGATTGGCACATCAGAACTTAAGGTTAAGGTTTATTTATTGTCCCCGTAGGGAAATTTGTCCTCTGCATTTCACCCATCCTTCAATGCCGCTGGGGTACCTCATCAGGAGCATTGGGCGCTGCAGGGGACCCATCTCCTAGATCTTGTTGCCAGTCTTGGTCAGGACTACCTTCCCTGGAGGATTGTACATATAGTGCATGTTTTGGGTTGATGGGGAAAGCAGAGAACCCGGAGGAAACCCAGACAGGGGGAGAAACATGAACATTCCGCATAGAAAGGCCTGGGCGACCTGGGAATCGGACCCAGAACCTTCTTGCCAGAACCAGCCACCGTGTCGCCTGAGTTGTAATGAGATGTAAGACTGATTTTTTATTGAATGAATGCTCAATCAGTATAGCTTTTTTAATCTGTGGCATCAACCTGTCCAGGGATTGCAGGTGGAAACTAGTATTTTTGCTAAAACTTGGCACATGACATAGTTTTTTGTGCTTTGTCTCTGATCAAATAAGTACACTCACATTCAGATTACAGGATCCAACTAAAGTATTATTAAAAATAGGCAGGTTTTCATACATGTCAGACAAAATGCTTGTCATCTTAAGACCCCTGGCATTGTCTTTTTTGCCAACACTCTGATGACCCACTCGCAGGTTGCAAATTAGGCAATTGCCCCCATCTGCCCTACCCCCCCCCCCATCATCCCTCTAACGGGCAGTAGCTTTGTGCGCTCATGGATGCTTTCCTGACATCTCTCTGTATTTTTTATACAGAGGGACATCAGTCTGGTCCCCATGCCCACCGCCACGTCTCGAGCCAGAACCAAACACATCCATGCACATGTTTATTTCAGTGACTCATTTGAAACAAAGGAGCTCATTGGTCATCCATCATTTAGAGTTAAAAATACGCAATGTTTTTTCAGTCCCCAGTGATATTTTATTCCTTTCCTTTTTCCTTATAAGCAACCGTATTTGTTTTGATACAGACGGACTATGCGTGTCCCTTATTGGCTTATCTACCTGTCAATCACGCCCATCTGAAATTGGAGATTGGCTGGTGACCAGATTCACATCTTTGTAAAGTATTCACAAAGTGGCAAAAGAGTTGTGAACGGCACTATAGGCCATAAACTCCATGAATGGGTTGGGTCATGACTATGAGGCTCTCGGAGTCTTTGGTGACTCTGGAGAGCTGGCACAGGCGGTACAACTCCTGCAGGATGACCACAACATGCCATTGCCAGACGGTACGTGCTTTTCACAGAAGTTCATCCTGAGCATATGTGACAGAGAGATTCAATTCTGGTGACACCATGTATTTAAATACGATCAAAAACTACGTTCAACCCACAAAACTGTATTTCATGCTTAACAAACATCATCACACCAAACACACTGCTCTCACAAAAGACCACAACTGATTTAGCGAGAGCTTTCTTCTGCAGGAAATAATTATAAAAGTCACTCTGATCCAAACTACTCAATATCTGTCAGTCAAATAGAAAAACATCTCCACACCACAGCAGAGATAGACTATTTACTGTTAACACTCACTTTAGTCTGAGGTTCATTTCTTCAAAGAGCCACAAATACAGGCTCCACGCTGTTTGTGGAGTCAGAGGAGAGCAGAGGTGAGCTGCACATGTGGATTCGATCCAAAGAAAACACCCTTTTAAAAGGAGAAATGTAAAACATAAATATAAAATGAATATAAAACTAAAGGAAAAAGAGTATTTAGAACGTAAGAGTTCCTCATTGATAAGTGTCAGATGCCCTGCTCCCTCTGGCACCAGCACACAGCTCAAAGCAGCTTCTTGTTGTAACCTTCATAGACAAAGACAGATGTTTAATGGAGTCATACAAATGTGTGGGAGTGTGGCTCCTCTGCAGTAACAGCACAAGGCTGGAGCAGCTCAGGCTTAAGCACAGTCTAACCTTGTGAGGAGCTAATGACTGCAGCAGACTTCAATGGCTTCATGACAACACACTAGAACTGACTTTAACCCCATCACACAAACACAAACACATCAGAGCTCAGACACTTTGGGAAATAAATGTCCTACGCTCTGAGAAAATGAACTCTCCTTCTCCTCTGTTTCTGATGGAAATGAGACTTCAAACAGACACTTTAATGGAGTCAAGAAATAAGTGCTTTGCAAAGTGCAGTATTTTCAGTTTCATAAACGCATAATACACCTTTACTGAATGTGGAGTGTACAATATAGCTCTAGGAAATAGGTCTTGGGAGAAAATATAGCCTCCCACTATCTCAAAGGAGAGGCTGTATTTTCCTCTCAGTGAAATGTCAGGTTATCTTTTCAGAAAGTAAGTGATTCTTAGGTGTCGGTGGGTCTCTGGAAGCAAATAATAATTATTTGCTTTGAAACCTTCTGGTAGTGGCACACTGAGTATAAAAGAAAAATGGTTACCCAATAAAATATGACAGCCATATATTTAAATCAGGACGTTTTGCCCTCCTTATAGGCAATGGAGAATGTTGTTTTTTATTTTTTATATATATAATACAATTTGTTTAATCAATGTTTAACTTTGAATATATATATTATTCATAAATCAGTACAACATGTAGATTGTAGAACATTAATACAAATATTTTTAATGATTTATAGTGACCATAAATGCAGTCACAGAGCTGGTGTCATCCTTGTACAGTAAACAGATATGAAATGGAGTGGACCAAAGGCACACCCTTGAGGTGCACTGGTGATTTATTTGATAAAAAAAGAAAAATGCTGGAAACGTATTGTAAATTTCTATATCCACTTATTGCTGTTACATAGTTTCAAATGTTTCATCATAACTATTTATAGAAAAAAATACAGGGGACTGGCAACAGATTCTAAAACGTTGTTGAGATGTTCCCACTATATAGAGTGGCTAGATACAGGTTTGGTAAATAGTAAAAATATTATTGTTGGTGGTGAGGATGTGATAAAGCTATACGAGATTATGGATATGAATGGTTAATTTAAACCGGTGGAAAGTGGTTGATACCTTGAGGGAATAATGTCCCTACAGTGAAGAAGCATCATCTCTGTGTTCAAGGAGCAGAAAATGTCCGTTAGTGGATGATGGATGAGGAGGCTCTCTACATGACTGACCACACACCTGGCTCTACCACTCTTCCTGTGCGTGGACCAGCATAGATGTACAGTACATGATAAATAAAATGCGAGTTTCCAGTACTATTCATGAATGTTAGTATCATGTACTAATAACAAAAAGAGATATGAAACATTTCTTGCACACCTTGGTCAACACTGGGCACAAATAGGGCGCGGCACCATTTTGTAGAATTTCACTGCATCATGGAGCAGCAGATCTGTGTCCAGTTATTGAAAAAAATACAATTACTCATGCTATATGTAGTTATAATGATAATAACAGTGAAGCAGCAACACGTTTAGCCAGGGATGGGCAATATATTGGTTCCAAAATCTGTAGCTGATATCGATTGGTTTTCTCAATATCAGCAGATATTGTCTATTCTCTGTGTTCCCATGTGTCATTCCTAGATAGTCCTCATCAGATTTGTCTTTTGAACAGACTCTTGAGTAAAAATGGAAATAGAAGAATATTATATGGCTCTACATTACACAAACATGTAACAAATGATTTAATATCCCAGATAAATACATTTTGTTATGATTTTTGTGGAATGTTAAGTTGAAGTAAAGATCACAAATTAAGACAAATTAATGCTCCTTGCTATGGATTTAAAAAGCTAAATATTGGTATCAGCAAGCATTGGTCATCAGTCAAATATCAGATATTGTATCGGCTCAAAAAATCTGCCAATCCCTATTTTTAGCCATTTTCCCCACACTCAGTAATGTCACTGGGCAAACTCATGCGGCTGCCAATTTGCAAACTATATTTTTGACAAGGTGCTGCTAGAGTGTTCAAACTCTGACACTGTTCACATGTTTGAAATCACACATGCTCCACAGTGTTCCCCTGCTACCCCACAGCCTCTTTCAGCCCCCTCCTCCCTCCCCCCTCCCTCCTCTCAGAATAAAAGCGCATTTAGGATGTGTGCTGATGGACGTGAGCTGTCAGGAGGGAAAGCTTCAGTGTGTGGGGCAGAGCGGAGCACACTGTCAGAGACTGTCAGACAAACCCTCCAGGCTCTTACCCTCACTAACATGGCTGCTCCATCTGAGACAGAGGGAGCACCACTTTCTTTGTCTGCTATTTTACTTTTGTTCTGTTCAATTCCCCATTATGTGTTTTATAATGCCTTTTAACCTACGTCTCTCGTCTCTTACAGGCTTCTTGGGCCTTTGTTCTTGTGTTTGACTTTAATGTGAGAAATGTGTGTGGTCTTGTGCACCATAAGGGAGGGATAGAGACTGTGGGAGAGGAGCAGTGTGAATGTGCAGTGTTCACTAATGATACAAATGATGGAAGATGAGAGACTGCTACCAGACTCGTGCCCAGAAGAGGGGGACCAGGGAAAGGAGGGGAAGGAACAACCATAGAAAGGCAAGAATAGAACAAAATGAGAATAGGACAAATCTTTGATTAATACTGGAACCAGTGGTATATATTAGTGACATTCACTAATCATAATAACAATGCCTTAATGTCATGTACAGGCCTGTTGAAGCCTCTCAAAGCTCTACACTGTATTCATTATTCATTCACTCCACACACAGCGGTGGTATTGTAACCACAGCTGCCCTGGGGCAGACTGACAGAAGCAAGGCTGCCAATCTGCGCCATTGGCCCCTCCGAACACCACCAATCGCTCACTCACCACTTTCATACTAGGCAAGGTGGGCAAAGTGTCTTGCCTAAGGACACAGTGACAAAAGCTGGTCTGAGTGGGAATCGATCCTCTGACCTTCAGATTGGGGGACCTCTGCTCTAATCCCTGAGCCTCTATTGCCAAACTAGTGCTGTCAAAAAATACAAAATAATGATTAATTACACTTTTGAAATTTGATTAAATTTGATTGATTGCATCGTTTGTCAATTTTAATAAGCTTATTCAGACACATTTTCAAACATTTTCTTACAAAGAAATATATTTAATTAGTTCACGACACTAAATCAAATATTAAAAAACCCAACTGGCTACAATTTAAGTGTAGGCATTGGGATTCATAGAGAATCACTGTGGCCACATGTAAACATAAACCTCAGGTTTAAGGGGGTCAAGAATGAAGTTGTTTTGTCAGTGGGGTGGCATTGTGGCATTGTGTCTTTGGGCAAAACACTTCACCCACCTTGCCGCCAGTGTTGAAATACATCGGTGGAGTGTCTGTGAGAGTGAATGGGGTTCAACAGATGGAAATTAGCCCAAGGCAACAACCCAGCATGTTTGCAGCACGTATCTCATGTGTGTTCATTAAAGAGGGGATATTATGCAGAATGTGTTTTTTGGAGCTTCCTACCACGGTAAAACATTGTTCCCTCATCAAAACATGCCTGAAGAAGTTTTATATGTCATCCATGCATGTTTGAGTAATCTAGCAGTCTCTCCCTTGCCCTATTCGAACCCTCCTTATGGTTAGCAGTTTTCAGTGAATACAGGATTTTCAAAATGCTAAAAAGCTAAATGTGTTATGTGTTAGCAATTAATACCCCATAGAAGTGTAATACCCCCTCTTTAACATGCACTGTCCCCACCATGTAAACTAACTGTATTATATCACATTTTAGATTATTCTCTGAGCTCTGGCAATCGGTCAGAGCAGGCGACGCAGTGTTATGTGTGTTTGTAGGTACGATCAGTGGTGAGACAGCAGTGCATCAGGATGATTGGCACTTGTACTGTAAGTAATATAGCAATATGCTGACACACTTTATTCCGCATCACTCACAGGTAATACAGTCTTGGTTCTCTGACAAATTGAATATTACGAAATCTAACAGTTACAATAGTTGCGGACACTGCAGAGGAGGCAGCGTGTTGTGATGGACAGGTGGTGAAAGTGTTATTCCAAGGATCTGACTCCAGCCAAGTGTCTGAAATGCAAATGTATTTAACAGAGATCCACCTGTGCAATTATAACACCTACTCTCCAAACTGACTGACAGCAGCGAATGAAGCAGAGGACTGGACTTTGGGAGCTCTGCAGATAGGTCCAATCCTCACTGACAAAACATCACTTTCACACATCCTCATTATAAAGGTATAATTAGTGCATTTCATCATGGCATTGAGGTTACCATGGTTACAGTGGTGGGAAATTAACACAATTCTCTGAGCGTTCCAGACTTTCAGAAAGGTGAGATTAGACAGTGAGACAGGGCAGAAGATAGAAACTTTGTTCTCAGCTTCCCTTTGTGGCATTTGCAAGATGTTTTATCATAGGCGTATACACTCATCAAAAGTTCACACCATCTCGTTCAGTGTTTTTGTTTTTTCTTTGTTTACTACTTTCTACATTTTATACATATGGAAGACTGCGAGTTATATGGATTTTTGTAGCAAAGAAAAAAAAGTCAACCACTTTTTAAAATATTTTATGTAAATTCCTGGAAGTATCCACCCTTTGCTTTGTTGACGGCGCTACAAACCCTTGGTCTTCTCGCGGTGAGCTTCATGATGACGTCTCCTGAAGTGGTTTTCACTTCACAGCTGTGCCTTGTCAGGGTCAAAAAATGCCAAACGTGCAAAGCAGAGATCAAACCAAAAGGTTAGTTATTTTGACTTTATGTTTTGGTTACTACATTCCACACGTGTCATTCATAGTTTTGATGCCTTCAGTGAGAATCTATAATGTAGAAATAAAGAAGAAACATAAATGAACATGTGTGTCCAAACTTTTGACTGGTAGTATATGGTAAAAAGCAACTTAAAAAGCTTAAAGAACTCATATGCTAAAGTGACTTTTTGAATATTTAACAACATTGTTCCCTCATGAAAAACATACTTGATTTGAATTTACCTTAATTCATGGTAGCTTCTCTGATCCTGTTTTTGTGGTCCTTTTTTTCTTTCAATTTCCCCAGGACTGTGACGTCAGAGGTAGAAATCTGTAAGTCTCCAGCACTGTTTTAAGTGCATAAATCATTTTCAGATCAAATTCCAGTCAAATTGCGTTCACCACATTGCTTAAATAGCTGTTTTCATTGCTAATTTCCACTGTTGACAGTAGTACTAAATCCAGGTGAGGGAACACAGACTTATACAGCGTAATATGTGTTTTCTACATAGGCAGTTTTTTTAAATTCTAAAACACGAAATGCCAAAGCAAAGATACTTAAGAGCATGTTTAAAGACCAGTAACGATAGAAATACGTATGTGCCCTTTATTATTTGAACAGAGTTAGAGAACCTCTTTGGGAAAGACGCCAACTCTGCTTCCTCCTACAAATAAATGACACTAATGAACAGCTTTTCAGAGCAGTCAGTAACCATTTTGAATTGTTGACAAATGCCTGCGGGGACATTTTGTAGATTGACAGTTTTGCATGCTGAGAGATATTTGAGGGTGGAGAAAGAACGTTTAGTTCACATGATCCATATTGACCCTGTATCAGAGTCAGGGGGGAATGGAAGTCTATTATCTTAAAGTCAACGTGGCAGAATGATGCAAAACTCATGCCTGGGATCCAGAATACACACTTTTTCAATACTTTATGAAGATGTGAGTCTGGTCACCTGTGAATCTCCCCGTTTTCAAATGGGCTTGATTGACAGGTGGATTAGCGAATCACGGGCAGGCTTGGTCCATCAGTATCGGAAAAAATAAAGGTTTGGTTGTTTTGAAATTTCTGAAAGATTTGCCTATTTTGCAATTTTTAGATATTTAAATGCACTCATAGCTTATCGTACTTTGCCATTCAATTGTACAATGTCCTGTAACCGACTTTTTTTTCATTCATTTATGCAAAATTGGTCTTGTCCCAGGTATATTGTATAAGGAGCTATTGAGGTCAAAATAAGTCTACTGGGTGCTGCCAGAATCTAATTATAAAGCATTTTATTGTCCGATAATCAGGAAGTTGGAGTTGTTGTTAGCTTTACCGTCATGTCAAAACTCAGAGCTCTCTCAAAGTTGTGAAAAGTGCTTTAACTCATTGTTGTGAAATATTAAGATGCTCAGAATGTTCAAAGTAAGTGAGGAGTAACTTTGTACCACTGCAAACCGTTTAAAATGAACTAGCTCTGTGTGTGTGTTTTGTTTTTTTTAAACATTTTTAAGACCGTAAAAATCAGGTACAGCGCCTTCGAGTAAGATGTTTTTAGCTCAAACCAAAACTAAAGCCTTTAGCAGCACTTGTGTCTAATGTGTGTGCACTGCTTCATGATTGGCTGAGGGCTTCTTCAGCATCAGGACCAAAACAGGGCCCTCCGCAATTACCTCCGTCCTCCACACGCCAATTAGACGCAATTAGAGACATGCATGCGCTGAAGTCAGTATCAGTTTTATGAAATACCTAATTGCCAGCCAATACGAGTTAATATGCTTATTTACACTCCCAGCCAAAAGTTTGGATACACTTTTTCCATTTTTGTTCTTTTTTTCATTTTCATAACTTTTACATTGTAGATACTCACTGAAAGCATCAAAACTATGAATGGTGGACGTTCGGTGGACAAAGAGACAGAGAGAGAATGGAGGTGAGTGACAGGTCTGACCCTCCCTGCTGTTACTGTCACTTTAGACAAACAAAATAAACCAAACTCATCTTGGTGGTGATCCTGGAGGTGACTGGAGGGCTGAAGCCTTTGTTGGTGGAGGCTTTCAGGGTGAAGAATTACGTGGTTCCAGGAAATAGGTACCGTTTTTTTCAAGTCTTATTTATCACAACAAATAAAGGTTAGGGTTGTTCCAACAGCCAATCGATACTGGTAATACTGTGGTATTACTCTCCTGTGCTCTGCTCCTGTTCCGTGAACTCGGATCCTCCCTTCCCTCACCTGGCTGGATGAGGGTGACCCCTACCCTACCGTGGATAACCCTCCCTCTGTCCCTTAGTTGAGTGGCCTCTGGCCCTACAGACTTGAACTCTATCTGCATTAGTCCTGAACATAGTAAAAGCCAAAAGTAAAATCTGTCAACTGGACAAAAAGTTGTAGGAGTGAAGACATTTCACTGCTCATCCAAGCCGCTTCTTCAGTTCTGGTCTGAAGAAGCGGCTACAACTTTTTGTTCAGTTGATAGATTTTACTTTTGGCTTTTACTATGGATCAGACCTGGACGACTACACAGACATTAGTCTTGGACACATCTGCAGCTGCCCGTCCATGGGAGTGGATCTCTCCTTCACTGTGATTCTCCTCGAGGTTTCTCTTTTTCCCACTGGGTTTTTTTGAGTTTTTCCTTGCTGAGAAGGAGGGTCTAAGGAAGGGGGATGTTCTGGGACAGTTCTCCATTTGCTTGTTTTTGTTATTGATCAGTTTCAATTTATAATTAGATGTAGACAGCACACAGAGGCCTTATTTAACCCTAAGAGCTGCTTTTACAATATATCTGTACTGGAACCAAAACAAATCTAACTTTAATTACAAAAACTATTATGTATTGTGTACTTTGACATCTACGTGACGTAAACATTATTAATATTGACATTGTATAGACATTCATATTCATTAGAGTTAATTTTGGTGGTTTCTTAGTGGTTCTTTCACACTGTCCAACTCCACACTATTATCCCATGTTTTCTTTCCTTGAAGAGTCTGAAATGCAGTCAGTTTACAGGGATTCCAATGGTGGGGCAACATCAAGATTATTACCCCCTGACATGAATTTTGCTGAAAAAGTTGAGATAGCTGCTGCACCAGACCACAGTGTAATCAAAATAATTCTAAAACTTACCTCGTACTAGGGATCGACGGATGCTGTTTTTTTCCATGGCTGATGTCGATACAGATTATTTAGAATCCAGAGGCCCTGATGGCTGATAAACTATACAACTCATCCACAACTCTGTTTTACTGCAAAGTAGATAAGAGAGTAGTGTAGTCACGTTTTGTGCAGTACCTTCTTTGCATTTAAGTGTTCAAATAAGGCAGCAGAATGGCCCAAACTAAATATCGGCCTCTGTGGAGATTTAAGGTTGAAAGCAAAATGTGCTAAAAAGTGCACATATTGGCCCAATATATCAGACAATCGGTCTATCTCCACCTCATACCCAAAAACAAGATTTTGTTAACGAAGTAAAAGCCACCCTGAGTTCCTGTCTTACACACACTGCACCGCCCTCACCAGTCCATAGTCTTCTCAAACCACAAGTTCAAGTTTGTCGAGACTCAAACACCGTGTGCTGCATTACGACACATATTGACAGTCCAAATATTGAAGTTTTCATATGAATGGATTTGGGATTGAGTGGGTTTGCTCAGCTGTCAAAGCCCAGCTCATGAGACACAGACCTGGAGCTCTCACATTGATTAGAGCAGAGCTGAACTGACAAAGCCTCAGTGTGTGTGAAGCTGTGGAGATGTGACCACTCCAGACCTTGAGCTTTTACAACAAAATAGACAAGCAGAGGAGTCATGTGGCTAATGGGAATCGATGCTAAAAGGTTTCATTGGAAGAGCTTTCATATTTGGACTTTGAACTCAGATGACCTATATTATGTATTGGTTGGCATTAGAATGTCAGCAGGGATGGGCACAGATGGAGCCCAGGTGGTGCTGAAGCACCTGCCCTTTTGCCCTAAGTGCTCTGGTGGGTAACATTTTTTTAGGTGTAATATTTGCTCCATGAATACAGTAGCTGTGTAAAAGTCGTTTTAAACACCCAGCATTACTATAAAAGAATTTTGCTGTCGCTCCACTCCCTCTCTCTCCTGTCTGCCTCTCGTTCGTGTGCAGCTGCCTGTCGCATGCTTCATAGTCCACCTGTGTGTCTTAACCTAAACAGGACAAGTGCCAAATCAAAAACTGTAGAAGAGTTTTGAGTCCAGAAAGATGTCTACACCACTTTTAGCTTTTAGGCATGTTAAATTTTTTGACAGTCCGCCCCTTATTCATGACGTGAGAAAATTATGAGCAAAACAGCTTATGCAATAATGTGTCCATCGACTCAATAGTGTGAGTATACTGCGGCAACGCATGGCACATTTCTCAGAAAAGATCAGCTGAATTCTTCATTAAACCAACATAACACATGTGCAGGTGTCTGGACAAAGGTTCTAGACTGTCCTCTGGAGTGTTCATCCACTGCCCAGTGTGAGGCTGCAGCTCAGGCTGTGGCTGCACTCAGTGCGCTGGAGAGCAGGGGCGGAGCACACAGAGGGAGCACAGGGGCAGAGCACGGGGTGGAGCGGAGGGGGGACTCCATTGGGAACCACTACCACAGGAGGTGGACAAAAGTGATCAGTATTTCTGTAATTGTAATGTAATGTAATGTAATTAATTCAGTCTTTCAAAATGTACGTTAATAACAAATATGTAAGTAAAGTAGGCCAACTGTTATAGTCTAAGGTAAAAACTGACTGTTTTGAATCTCGGTTTGTAGTAGGCTACATCAATGGGCCTATATCACATTGTTCTGTATAGTGCTAATAAAATAAAACATTATATTAAATTACATTTATTTGATCAAAAAAGCTCCAGGGGGAGGACCCTCAGACCCCCCTCACATGGTCCTTTTTTGCTCTCATTATTGTAATATTGTTATTGATACCTCAGCTAATAAACACCCATGCACAAAACAAATCATATTTGTTTACTTTTAAAAACGTGGATAAGTTCATTTTAAGTGATATGGAAAAGTGGCCTTTTTTGTTGGTGGAGCACCTGCCCCTCAAAATGTCTGTGCAATGTCTGTGCTGAATGTCAGATTCAGAGGGATGGCCTGCTGTGTTGTTTGGTCACAAAAAGTTATAAAGTTTAGGAACAGGGATATGATTAAAATTATGGACATGGTAATAATTAAGGTTAGGTTTTAGAAATGGTTAAAGGTACAGTACCACCATTCTCCATGGTGATAATCTTTCATACTGTGGAAGATTATAGTTAAGATGCATGTTTTTCAGTGAAATAAACACAACCTAAATAAAACAAACAAACAAACAAAACAAAACAAAACAAAACAAAACAAACAAACAAAACAAGCTTTTGTTTTTGTATATTCTTTTGACTAAAAAGTTACATACTGTGGCTTTAAGGAACACACAGTGCATTCATGTGGCTTTAATTCCCTTTTAAACATGCTTTTGGGATTAGTGTCTCACATTTTCTGACTAAATAATGTCTGCATTTGGAAAACACACTTTATAAACTTCACCTCCATTTCCAATGAAACATTTAGGCACTGGAGCTCCCTCTACTGTCAACAACGGGGATTAACATTTACTTAAGGTGAAGCACTTCTCCCCCATGAATGCTATGCTAATAGAGCCAAGCGTTCACTGTGAACACAATTTGACACCGTTGAATGTGTCCAGTGGTGGTTTATGGGCTTAAAAAGTCAAGAGTTTTATCTGTGACTTAACTAAATGGGCAAAATGAGAGGGGAACATTTTTGAGTTCTCAGAGTAGATGACTGGATTAATAGATTAATGAAACAAGCGTGACTGAAGCAAAATACAACTCCAGGTATGTTTTTGATGAGGGGACAGCAGTTAATACCCCATAGAAGTAAAATACCCCTTCTTTAAGCTGTGATTCAGGCTTTCAACTTTCAGGTAACTTTGGAGTAAGAACTTTTCTCCTCCACCAGTAAGAAGTACACATATTTCATTTTTATTAACCCATCCTTGCAGCCCATAGGACTTGCCTGAATAAAACATGTTGGATCAATATGTGTTTATACAGACTGGGACTGAGGGACTCTACAATAAAACATCATTTACTTCTACTACACTGCAGTTTGGCTCGGGCTCGATAGCTGTTATTTCATTTCAGAAGTAATTGGTTGTTCATATTTCTATGAGCTCTGCAGACCCAAGAGATTTTCTGTTGACTCAAACATATTGCAATAAGCATCATGTTTAAACCTAACTGTGCAGTGGAAAAATCTGATAAGTTATAGAGTGGACTTGAACAACCCAAACCCAGTTAAATAAATGTATGTCTTACCACATAATTTGCTCACCATCTCTCCCATTCGTAGCATATTTTGAGTGAAAGTCTATCCCAAGTACAACAAGTTTTGTCCCACACATAAACTCAACTTCCGTGTACTATTTGTGGACATGATAGCTAAGCATTTCGCCTTACAACAAAAACGTCCTGGGTTCAATCTTCTTACGTAAGACTGATGACATTCTGTGTGGAGTTGGACATGTTCTCTCCATGTCTACGTAGTTTACTCTAGTGTTTTTCAAACGGTGGTGCGTGGGCTCTCTGTAATTTCAGTATTTGTTAATCGATACATTTTTTGTCCTGTTTGATTACATCGTTATGTAGAACTATCTTATCCACGGTTTAGTCTCGTTTTAGACCATGTTGAGCCCATGTTTAGATCTGAGTCTAAAGTCTATCTTTAGGTATGGAGGTACTCAGAAAGACAAATATGATTTTAGGTGGTACTTATTGTGAAAGGTTTTAGAATCACTGGTTTACTACAAGTACTCTGGGACCCTTACCTCCAAAACCATTTATAGTGTCACGGTTCTGCCTGTTTTTTCTTGTTTATCCCAGTCCAGCTCCGTTTCCCAGCCTGTTCCGGTCCTTCTCTTGCCACCTCCCTGTTTTCCCTGCAGCTGCTATTCATTTCCTAATCAGCCCAGGGTATCCTATATATACTCCCTCTGTTCATTCAGTTCTTGCTAGATTGTCGAACAGTCAAGAGCAACACTCAAGCTCTGTACCTGAAATACCTTGTTGTTTGCATTTCTGCAATTCTGTATCCTGTACCAGTATTAATCCCTGTCTGAGGGACCTGTTCCTGAGTTTACTTTCCCAAACTGAATCCCCAAAGTGGAAGAGATTTGTGTTGATATTAAATAAGACTTTCTTTCCTCAGTGGTTCATTGCATTATTTGTCATATTAAGAATTACCTTTTTGAAGGACACTTTCTGTTGTATTTACTTAGACTAAAAAGTTTGGCTGTATATGTTGTGTTGCATTTGAGTCCAGTTTTACCTGCGTGATATATAGTGGTTTAGTTTATAATTACAAATACATCCCTTTACTAGTGCTGTTTGAAAACTGGAGAAATCAGGTAATGAAGTTGTACTAGAAAATGATAAGGCAGTTAAACTAGTCCATGTTTTACCTTCTGTTAAAACAAAAAAGTTACATACTGTGGTTTTAACTTTTTTTTTTTTCCTTTTTGTTTTCATTGCACTGAAAAAAAAACCCTGTGTGTCGTAACATGTGTCGTGGGCTTGCATCTACACAATAGACTTTTATTTGGAGGAGGGCATCCCGCAGTTTTTTCCATCGAAATATGGCATAAAACCTATATCTCCATGGAGAATGCTCCAAAGTATGGTCTTAACTTTCCATTTCCGTGGAATAATTCAGGTGACATGCCACCTTCAGAAAGTT
>KN481354.1:2616-19547 GCA_000787095.1 Periophthalmodon schlosseri
GGGAGTTCTGCTCACTCTGCGTAGTTCTGTTCTCAGCCTGGCACTGTGGCTGCTGTCTCTGTAAGTTTTATTTTTTGCCTGCCATCTTGCACTGTAAATACTGCGCTTTGCCACTTTTTGATTTCTTTTTGGCACTGTGGTATAAATAAAAACCACTGAACTGAAGTTTTCTCGACTGAGCCTTTTTGGCCTCAACAAACCCATGACACCTGCTCTTGTATATTATGACAAATTGTCGTGCGGGAGCATGAGTTTCGTAGGCTTGTGAGCTGAGCTTTGAACAGAATCTTACAACTAACCATAAGGAGGAACCCTCCTTATGGTTAGTTGTAAGATTCTGTTCGAACAGGGTCAGGGAGCGATCGCTAAAATACTCAAACATGCATGCATGACGTATAAAACCTCTTCAGGCATTTTTGTGATGAGGAATCGATGTTACAACATGGTACAAATCTCCAAAAAGTCCATTTTGCATAATACCCCTCTTTAAGAAATAAGACTTTTTTAATTTTAAACCTTGTATTTGTGATGGTTGCAGCAGACCTCCTGTTGTATCAGTTGAGGGGGAGAGAGGGGTGGACTGTGGGGTGGGCTATGGGGAAGAGGGTCTCTGGGAGCTGAAGGCCAAAAAGCCAGCGTCAAAACCTTTTATTACAGTCTTTACTCTGTAATAGCAAGGCCACAGCCTCTGCCACCTCTCACTCAGGTCTGGGGGAACCATCTCCACCAGCACTGTTTTTTTTTTTTTTTTTTTTTGCCATCCCATAATAATAATGTTCATCTATGGTGCAATTAAAGCATCCCCTGTGCGACCTTTACCTCGTGTCAGGCCCACATATGAAGAGCTCTTTGGTGGACGCAGAGAGTGCTTAGTGAGCCGGGTCTGGAGAGCAGGCTGGGATGGGAGTTAGGGGAAAACTGGAAAAAATATTGCAATATGGTTGTTAAAGAGGGGGCATTTTTCTTACTTTTTTTCTGGAATTTCCCTCCTGTTTTTCACTATGGGACTTTAACTGCTAACACATAACATAATTTCATTACCATGTTTCCTTTTATTGTTTTGAAAATGCTATATTCCCCAAAAACAATGTATTAACATGTTTTATAAGTTGCACTTAAGTTTTTAACCCTCTGAATCTCCCCTCCCTTTGCTCTCAGCGCTAAGTCACCCCCCCTTTAGAGCGCTATCACAATACAATCAGTGTGCATCCCGCTAATGAAACTACTGCACATTGGATCAGGTTTGTGAAGTTGCTGTGCACAGTTTTGTATCATGTTTTTGTATATTTATGAAGAATTGCCATGTGTGAGCATTAATGACTTTAACAAAACTTTACAAAGACGAGTGGGTCTGGGGCCGCATCATGTCTGCCCGATTGCAGAGGGTGAGATTGACAGGCAAATTAACCAGTCAGAGAGACTCTTATTTATCTCAGGTAAAAGGTTTATATTTTGTTTAGAGGCTGTGGTTGGGCCGTCTCAAGTTTGGACAAAGGATTTTCACTCTCTGTTGTCCGGTTCCAGACCCTTCTAGATTTAGACAGAATATAGAAGGGACTGGCTGGTCAGGCAATTCAAATACACCCGGGAGAGATCAGTAAAATATGCAAACATGCACGGATGACTAAAATCTCTTCAGGCATGTTTTTGATGAGGGAACAATGTTATAACATGGTAGAAATCTAAAAAAAAATAAATTAAAAAAATTGCATAACACGCACCCTTTAACCATAGCAGTCTTATTGTTGAGTACTGCAATATTATTGTGATATTTTAATCTACTTTTTTGCAGAATGTTTTCAGTTATATTAAAACACATATTTACTATAGTCAAACTCTGTCAAAATAAAGACATAACAGAGACAAAACCAAGACTAGAAAAATAATCAATATAATTAGCCTTTTTATATAATTACACATAAGCCATTGCTTCAGCCTATTCATTTTGGCTCTGTACAGTACAATATAAATACAATTTATGACCCACGTGTAAGGGCAAATTGCCCAAATAAAATAAACTTAAAGGTCCTATATCATACAAAATTGACTCTTGTGAGCTTTAAGTCATGTTATAACGTTACCTCCTCAAAAACATATCTGGAGTTGTGTTTTGCTTCATTTACACAGGCTTGTGTAATCTTGATTTATTAGTCTGTCTATATTTCCAAAGATCAAAATGCTCTGTCTATGATATCATGTAGTGGTAGTTTTTAAGTTAACAGCTTCCTTTTATCTTTTGTTCAGTAGAGACTGGAAATTCCAGGGCTGAAACCATCCACATGATTCTAATGAAAGTGTACAGAGTTTAAAACAGTGTGGCACCTGTATTACCACATGACATCACAAGGTGGAACTCGGCCTAAATATTCAGGGTTTGTGTGATAAACACGTGTGAATGAAACAAAGCACAACTCCGGTTATGTTTTTGATGAGAAAAGAACATTATAACATGGATCAGAAAATAGAATAGAAAACCATAATGCTAGTTTTTGTTCTAGTTTGCCACATCTGGCGTGAAGTGGAACTGCAACTGCAGTGTTGTGTGCGTTCACTGTGCGCAGGCTTGTTCGAGCACGAACCAAACAACTCTCAAAGACGCATCTTCAGCCTTCCTCTCCAGAAAGAACTTGATGAATATCGATTCTATTTTGATTACATTATGCTGGTAAACTCATGAGTTGCTAATAAGGATTAGCTTTCCTCGCAAACAATTGTTACTATGTCATCATGGCTCACATAAAGTCAATATAATTATGAGTACTTCATACTCATAACTATATTGGCTGCAAAGGCACAGCAAGTGACCAATTCACAACAAGCTTGCGATTCACGTACTGCAAATAAACTAAATGCATAATGTGCAGTGAATCCGCCAAACCAAGACATGATATGCAGATATACAAATTCAATGATTGGCTACCATCTAGATTATTATGATAAATATAAGCCAGACACATTATTCCTTACTTCATAACTATATCTTACCTTCTCATCAGAAGAAAAGCCAACTGTGGGTCCCTTCTTATACCCAGCATAGATCTGAGCTCTCTCCATTTGTCAAATGCTGCTCCGATGTTTACTTTTGTCCAACTTCAGCGCCAGTTGGACTCTAATTTTGCCCTTTTGGTCGCACTAGATAAAACCTTTCTTTTCTTGACTTTACGTAGAGTCTCTGATGGTGTTTGGGAAGTGCTGAAAGTCAGTCTCTTTCTTGACGCAGAGCGTCAAAAA
Source organism: Periophthalmodon schlosseri (assembly GCA_000787095.1). Classification (NCBI taxonomy): domain Eukaryota; kingdom Metazoa; phylum Chordata; class Actinopteri; order Gobiiformes; family Gobiidae; genus Periophthalmodon; species Periophthalmodon schlosseri. The sequence goes on from KN481354.1 coordinate 5,848, forward strand.
ACTCAGCTCTGCTTAGTTACGGTGGCGTATCAGGGAGTCAGATCCAATGAACCGAGGACACACTTGCATCACTTCCGCTGAGACAGAGCAGTTTTTCGTACCCGAATCACTCTCACATAATTGACTGTGTGAGCTTATAGAGGCAGCCACTGGGGAAACACAAAAACTCATCAGGTGCTTGCTTAAGCACGTATAGGAGTGAAATATAGTCATTTTGAGCATTTTTTGCACAGCGCACCTTTAACTAATTCATAAAAATTGCATGTAACTGTTGGATGTAGAAGCCTTTAGCCTTGTACCCAATTTTATCCATGTATTTGAGCTAAAATTGACTAGCCCCAATAGTGATATATTGTATAAGCAACTCTTGAGGTCAAAATATGTCTGCTGCGTACTACGTGCATCTAATTATAAAGTGTTTTATTGTCCAGTAATCAAGAAGTGTGCGTTAGCATGCTAGTTATTGTTAGCATTACTGTGATGACAAAACTCTGGTCTTTGAAAGTTGCTTATATAAATCGTTAAATGCAAAATCGATTTTTTTTTGCCATATTGTTCCCTCATCAGAAACATGCCTGAAAAGGTTTTAGATGTCATCCATGCACGTTTGAATATTTTAGTGATCTCTTCCAGGCCCTAATCGAACACTTCTTATGGTTAGCTGTAAGATTCTGTGCAATGCTCAACCCACAAGCCCACGCCCCCTGCTCCCACATGACAGTTCTCAACAAATACACAAAAGCATGATACAAAACTGTACACAACTGAAGGGGAAGTGACTTAGCGCGGAGAGCAAAAGGAGGGGAGACTCATAACGACAAAAATGAAACGGAAACTTAAAAACAAATTAATATGCTGTTTTTGGCAAATATAGCATTTTCAGAACAATAAAAGGTAAGATGGTGCTCAAAATATCCTTTGTGTTAATAGTTAATACCCCATCAAAGTAACAATACTTATCACGATATATTGTGCATGGCTAAAGAGGGACGGGGGCTGAGGAGAGGTGGTGGTGGGAGTGGGGGTGTGGGGGTTCATGTGACAAGCCTTTTGTGTGGCCACATTAATTAGAATCCTTCTGGACGACCATTACAGCTCATTAGGACGAGCCAGGGCCGCAGAGCAGGAGACAAAGAGCCAGTCCACCCCCTCCACATCCCTGCTCACGTCAGACCCGGTACATGCGCTACATATGGTATACACACACCTGCTCTGAGACTATAGACAGGAAGATATAGACTGCAGCAAAGTACCAAAGGTTGTATCAAAAAAGAAAAAAAAAACGAAAAAAAAACAATAATAATAAAGAAAAAAAACTTACCTTGAGTTTCATTTTATTCACATATTTGAGGAATCCTTGCCTGGGATCCAGAATACACACTTTTTCAATACTTTATGAAGATGTGAGTCTGGCCACTGGTGAATCTCCCAGAGTTCAGATGGGTTTGACTGACAATTGGATTAGCCCAATCAGGGACAAGCATGATCTGCCCATATCAAAACAAATATGGCTGCTTATGAGGAAAAAAGAAAGAAAGAAAAAAAAAACTACAGCAAAATCGCAGGGGACTGAAAAACATGGAGGATTTCTGCAGAATCAGCGAGCGAAGCACTAAACTCTGTTCGTCTGAGGTGAGAGAAATGTCATTTTATCTGTAAATGATGGGTGACCAATGAGCTCCTGAAAGAAAAAAAACAAATCTGATCGGATGATCATATCTGAGCCTGGCCAGGGTTTCCAGGCTTCAGTGACCCAACCCGCACAAAAGTGTCTGAAAAACATCCAAAACCCACGGACCATACGGCGCAGCTGTATGTTCCACTGTATTTATAAAAGTAGCAGTCCTCTGGTGACACTGACCCGCCGCCTCCCCTCTCTCTGCACAAATAGAAGTTTCACAGAGCACTGTTGGCTTTGGGTATGAAGTTATGAAGTTTCGCCACCAAAATTCAGAACTATTATTAGGATTATTCTAAAATCAATATGTTTTACCTGAAAAATGCCTCTGGCCAAACCTGTCGACAATATTGTTCACCTGCGGCGGCTCTTAAAAAGCCACCCAACTCTGCGGGAAAACCTTATCCCTGCAACAATGAGCCTGGCTCAAGGTGCAACAGAGGGAGTGGTGACCAGAATGATATCCCTCTGTATAAAAAAATGCAGCGAACTATCAGTCTGGACTTGCCAGACAAGAGGAATCCCATACAAATCTAGTCTGGCTGAAAATCATTGATTCCTTGTAAAGTCATTAAAGGTGCTTGTCTCTATAGGGATGTTATTATGATTTTTTTTTTAATGTTCCACTGTTTTTTTTATGTTTTGTATGGCATCAAAATGATCTATCGCATTAAAAAAAAAAAAAAAAATCTTCCTCCATGGAGTGAAGCAGATGACCCCACCAGGCCAAGTTACAGGTAAGATCTGTGGAGAGACACCCCTGCTCACAGTAGCAGTGCACGTGTGTCAAGGTTATTTTGATCAATAAAAATATACTGAATAAATGCAAGATCCATAATATGTTTATATAATACCTCCCTGCCTCAAGTGGAGGAGTTCAAGTCTCCCAAGGTCTTGTTCACGAGTGAGGGAAGGATGAGACTGACAGGCGGATCAGTGCAGCTTCTGCAGTGATGCGATCACCGAAAGGCAAAGCTCTTGATTTACTAGTCAATCTACGTTCCTACCCTCACCTATGATCATGACCTTTGAGTAATGACTGAAAGAACAAGATCGAGGATACAAGTGGTCAAAATTAGTTTCCTCCACAGGGTGACTAGGCACTCCCTTAGAGACAGGGTGAGGAGCTCAGTCACTTGGGAAGAGCTTAGAGTAGAGCTGCTGCTCCTCCATGTGGCCAACAGCCAGCTGAGGTGGCTCGGACATCTGCTGCGGGTGTCTCCTGGAGGCCACTATGGAGAGGTGTTCTGGGCACGCGACACCAGGAAGAGGCCCCGGGGATGACCTAGGACTTGCTGGAAAGAGTATGTCTCTCGGCTGGCCTGGGAACGCCTTGGGATCCCACCAGAGGAGCTGGAGGAAGTGTGTGGGAGTAGGTGGATGGAAAGTTCAAAGATAACAGGCCTTATTTAAACTGCTTCAATCTTGAGTGCACCAGCAGAGTACCTTTGCCCTCTGCTGGTCATGTGGAGGTTTGTTTGATCACAAATTAGGGCTGACTTCATGTGTACTTGTTTTATTATGATATGCATAGATTTAAGATGTAAAAAGTGTCATTGTATGCAATGAATAAATAAATCTATAAAAAAACCTAAACTGAATAATCCATTTCCTTAAATGTAAACAGGTGACAGATACAATGACAAACAGCCTCTTTTCCCTGGGTTTGTTAAATCTAATAGCTCTCGCCAACAGACATTTGACTTGTCTCTACTAAAATCCTTAAAAGGACACTGCTTGAGCAGGAGGCATTCACATGGTTGGAGGGCCCAGTTTCCATGGTAGCAATACATTCTTCTGACTTTGTTGTGTAAATGTGCTTTCATTCTGGAAGGCTGGTTACACTGATCATATCTCTAAAGAAATGGATTATTAAAGGGTAGATTGGCCGGGTTTATGAACATGTCTCACTACAAACAGGTTAGCTTTAATGCTAGCATAGCTCTGCAGGAGAACAAAGCCTCCCATAGAAACATGTGGACATCATTATATTCGTGTGCAGTTGTGTGGGTGTCACGTTGTGTATGCAGGGATGTAAATGAAGCCTTATGCTAATGCTATTTGGGCCTTTTTGGCCCCAGTCTCCACAGGCTCTGTTAGCATAAGTGATGCTCCAGCAGCAGGCTGACTAACTCCCACAGCACATCCTCATTCATTTTGTGGAAGGGCCGGCCTGGGCCCCACACACATGATGAGAGTGTTTATGGGTGCTTATTAGGGCCCCGCGGTGGCTCCGCACTAATATACTGCTCTTGTGATTAGAGCCATGTGCAGCTGAGCTGGAACATCTGCTCTGAGAAACTCACTGTCTGTATCTGTGACTGAGCTCTTATAAGCTCATATGAGCTCACAATGACTGGTGCTAGGGTCAGGAGTGATCAGACTTACAGAGCTGTACATACATGTGCATATATGAGTGAGCTCAGGTCAGCTCTGTACTTGAAGGAAACAGTTTGGATCATAGTTGGGTTCAGACAGAATGTGATGGGCTGATCTGAGCCAGTCTCACATGTTTAGGCCCAGCATATGTACCGCCTCCTAAAGCCTGCTGTCCACACACAACAGTCACTTTCACATTCTTACAATATGGGACGAGTCTCAAATGAGGACCCTATGGCTGCAGTCGGAGTTAGGATTGAACGACTAACCTTCCCATTATAAGGCAATCACTCACCTAGCCAAGCCCAGTCCCCTCTCTGTAGATGTAGTATTTTTTGAGTGCGTGTGGATGTGTGTGACAGGCACTCAGGCAGCCCTCAGCAGACTGTGAAGGAGCAGCCCTTTGGAGGGGCAGCCCCTTGGAGGAGAAACTCGGGCTCATTGCTGTGATTGTGTGGAACATCTGCTGAGTGCGTGGCTGTCTTACTGGCTCTCCTGCTGCCTCTGCTAGACTCTGCCTCTCACAGGGCCGCCGCGGGACATGAAGCCCCACATCACCACACTGGGACCACAGCACTGATTTGGGATCACTCAGCCGCTCTTATTTCTTAGATCATGCAAAGAGCTCTCAGGCTGAGAATTTGAAAAATGTAATTTCAATAAAGTCCTGCATTGACTTGTATTGTTTTACGAATGACACTGAATCCTGGAAAACAGTGTGACACTTGTAGTTCTCAGTCACTCTCCATCGATCTCATTGAACTGCTCCTCTCCAACAGCCCCTAGACTAGAACCACTGGCGCCCCACTGTGGCACCTGGCATTCCCAGCGGTCTTCCGTACTAACCAGGCTCAGCCCTGCTTAGCTTCCAAGATCTGACGACATCGGGCATTGACAAACCAGGCCATACAAAGGCAGGTATTTCCTAATTTTGAAATAATAAGGGTTTGCATTAGTGGATCATAGGTATTTCTTTCAAAACCAGTAAATCTCCCATCCATCTGAAATTATGGCATCATCAAATCTAGAACATGAACGCAACCAATTAGACGAGCTTTGACCCTTGTTATGGGATTACATCTGTATATGTCACATTTGTTGCTTATGTCCAACCAGTAAGTCAAATTCTAAACTTCACTAAAGTAGTCAAACGAAAATCTTAAATAGAATTGTTAATTACGTTTGAGTCAAATGTATAGTCTAATCCAGTAGTTCTAGATTTAAGATGTAACTAAAGCTATCTACTATTTCTGAAAGTTCACACTTCACTGTGATTGGTTAAATCCGGCAGTCACTCACTCAGAGCATGATGGAGGCTGACCAATAAGAGAAGCGGGTGGTGGAAAGTGTCTCTTTTTGATAGAGCTGCAGTAAACAAAAAAGCAGGGAATTACAATATGGTAATTTTATCAAAATAGAAGGGATGAGATCACAATTAGTTTTTTATCACCATATCGCCCTCCCCTACAAACAAGTGAGTTCTGCGAAAGTGTTGCAAAAGGGAACTCCCCAGAACTCACCTGATGTTATAAAAGGGACCCCAGACACAGTAATAAAATACATCGATATTAAGTCAAAAATTTAAGATAAAATTTTAAAAAGCCCGTCAGTTACAAAAGCACCAAACCACAACCATGGCAACCATGATAAAATATTGGGTTCTTTTGACCTTTCCAGGCATCAGTCCATTCATTAAGGGTCCCTGCATGGAATTCTGAATTGATTTTGCAGCAGTTTGTTTTGAAGGCAGGGGGTCTGGGGGTAATATTTGCGATGTTTGGATAACATGGGTTGCTCACGTAGCAGACCCCTGCCTATGGACCTGGAGAAATGCCCGGAGCATAAATGCCCTCCGCTATTAAAAGGTAACTGTGCTGAAGAGCTCCAAGGCAAACAGTGGAAGTGTTCCTTATATGTATTCTGTATGTATTTTATGCAGTCTGCAGCCTCACAGCAGACCACTGTCCCACTGCATGAATGGCTTCGAGGCATGTGACTGTTGCTCTTCTTCCATCAGATCAGTTTGTGCAAATACATGGACACAGGAGTCACAGCCTGCTCTCACCTGAACACCACACTGTCTTATATTGATTCTGTATGGAGAGATGTAAATGCAATGTTTACAAGAGCAAAGCAAGAAAACGTGTGAATTAACCATAGACTGTATAAAGAAGTGGACTAAGGGAATGTCACGTCAGCCATAGCGTTCGGCTCCAGCCAAATGAAGCTCATTGAGGCTAGCAGTTACACGGGCGAATTTGGAATATTTGGAATTCTGAGCATGTGTAGAGCAAGTTAATCCAGCCATTTTAAGATCAAAATGACAAGTCTCAAAGCAGCAGTTACAGACAGAGGGGCCACAGTTTTTCAACAGAAAGTGAACTGGAGCCAGAGTCGATGGAGCCGGGAGCACGTCCATGCTCATTTCCTATTTGGAATGCCTAGTGGGTTTGCTATGTTCATTTATTGTTTTGAATCCTGCTCTTGTTTATTTATGGAAAATGGCCTTGCGAAAGTACGGGTCACATAGCTTGTTGGCCGGGCATTGTGCAAGAGGTGTGGGCTTGCACTGCTAACCTTAAGGAGGGTTAAAATAGTGTCCGGAAGAGATCGCTAGATTACTCAAACATGCATGAGGGAACAATGTTATAACTTGGCTTATTTGCCAATCTCTACTGAACAAGAGGTAAAAGGTATCTGTTGAACTTAACTTGAAAAATACCATTTCATGGCATCATAAGGTGGAACAGAGCAGAGCAACTTCGGGTATGTTTTTGAGGAGGTAATATCATTATGACATGGCTTAAAGCTCACAAGAGTCAATTTTGTGCAATATGGGACCTTTAATTCATAGGAACAAATTAGGCAAATTGTGGATATGAATTTGGTAATTTGTGGGTACTGTGAGTAACTAGTCATTTGAAACCACAAATTAGATTCTAAGATCACGTTTGTCATGGACGGGTCTCCATTCTAGTGTGTACATGATATAAATTCTCTTTGATACCCTGGATGATTTTAATGAGGCAAATATGCACACATATAGACAATGAAATAAATAATATCAGTGAAATGAAATGAGTGTTAGCATGGTGTATCGCCATGGCGCTCGGAAAGGACGGGGAGTAAAATGACTAGCAGCTGGTCGTGGATTATCTGTTGCGTTTTAAATTCCGGTTTGGCTGGGCGGTCCGCAGTGTGGGGCCCATAACCACGTCCCCAGCCAGCCTAACCGTTGTCATTAGGTTTGCTCTCGCCGCGATAATTGTCATGTGTGGAGGCTAATGTTTACTACCTGCTGCACAGCTAGATTACCAGCACTGATGACTACAGTGAAGAAGGGGATATGATACAAGTATGGTATATGATACAAGTTTGAAAAATATTGTCTACATAATTATCTTCCACATTATGGCATTAAATGTATCTTATCTGTCTTGAATTAATTCAGTTACTTGTGTTCTTATTGCTATACTGTGGAACATTCCAGTCAAAGCAATAACTTCATCTTCATGGAAACAGGCAAGTGGATGGATTCTCCACATGAAAAGTTACATAGTGAACCTTTACTGAATATTTACTAACAATTTAGTCAGTTATATTCCCTCTCTGAATGAATGGTTTTGTCATTCAGTAAATACACAGATTTACTGTGACTCAGTCTTGACTCACTAGAGTGAGTCACTAACTTGGATTTTCTGCGGTGTTCAGGTGACAAGTTAACTAAGATCCTTTACTTTTTTTAAATAGGAGTGGTTTTGTCAAAATAAAACTTTGCAGAGCCTTACTTTATCTTGACCTGCTACCTGTGTTGAAAGAAGATACACCAAAATTCTCAAAGGAGATCTATTCTCCAAAATAAACTTTTTAGAGCGTTTAATCATATTATAGCGGTTTTCTCTTCTCATTTACCCTCTGAAGTTGTATTTAGAGTGATTCATGCACGTTTGATTAATCTTTATTCTCCGCCATTCAAGACGTCATTGCTCTGATCTACTGCGTTTTCACCTCCTCTAATACACGCCCACTGCTTAGCCATGTTGGCACAAATAAAAAAATATGCTGCTCACTAGTGTGTTCTACAGCTATCCACAGGAGCGGCCGCCAGCATGTGGCACTTTGTTATGAAGACGTTTCTGTTGATGTACAGGTAAAGGTAAACTGACTCACGTCAGACTGATATGTGTAGCATTCTGAATTAAGTTATACAATTGAGTTCAGTGGACAGAACAGCACAGACATCTTCCCTGTCCACAAATGCACAAAGCGCTTAACTTCTGCATGTTTTTCACAAATAAAATAGTCCGTATTGACTAAAATAGGCTGAAGTATGTCTGCCAGTGCTGCCCTGTTTGTTTTGGTTCACTTGGGCCTTTGGCTTCTGCACAAACCTCGATGCTGCTCTGTGATTGGTCCGCCCGCCTAATTAACCTTACAGCGGAAGTCTCTTAAGATAGACTCTTGTGAGTTTGTGAACTCACAAATATTGCAAGAATATGTCTTGCTGTGCAGGTTACAGTAAAGGGGCAGGCGGGAATCACCTCCCTTTGGGCTCTGCAATTTTCTAACACAGAAGTCAGCAGACTCTTAATTAAGTCATTTTAGATCAATATTGTGATTTAAACTGTCCAGAATGATGCACAGGTGTCGTACATTATAGCTTTATAGTAGACAAAAGCACAATACATCTTTAACAGTAATGTGCTGTATGTCCTATTGATTGTGTATAGAGTCCTACTGAAGTGTTCAAATAAGCTACTGTTTGTACATAATTTACGTAGCCATTATGTGAAGCAAAGAAAACTCTAGCATTTTTTTTTTTAGTTTGTGCTGCATTATCAGTTTTAATATATTCCAGGTATGGTCCTGGCTGGTTTCAATAAATCAGTAATATCAAGGCCAACATATCTGCCAATGGAGTAAACCTTATTTTGAAGTAATGAAATAAGTTGTACAATCTTATTCCAGTGGCAGCTCATTTATTTAGTGTTGTACTGAGAATGTTTTTAAAGCTGCTGTACCTGATTTGTACTGTTTTAAAAACATGAAAAACAGAATGTTCATTTAAACAGAATGCAGTGGTCCAAAGTTATTCCTCACTTAACTTAGGCATTCTGAGCATCACAATTACGCACCCTAAGGAGTTTATAAGCGCTTTTAACAACTCTAAGAGGCCAGTGGTTAGTTTTGGCGAGACACTGAAGCTAACAAAAACTAGCATGCTAACGCTTCCTAATTATCGGACAATAAAACACTTTCTAATTAGATGCAGACAGCACACAGCGGACATATTTTGACCTCAAGAACTGCTTATACAATATATCTGCATTGAGGCAGGACGAATTTTGCTCAGATACATGGATTACATGCATTACTTTGCTTTGTATCAGTAATACATGGTCATTTATACATGGCTCACTGATTATCCTTGATATGTAATGAAAGTCCAATATTGTTCTCTCATGTCTAACCCTGAGTACAAACACAGTAGTGGACCAGTGCGTGTCCTCTCCCTGACCCGCTCTGGACAGCCCCTGTTTTACATTACACAGCCTCTGCTCTGCGCCGCGCTCCCATATCATCCATAACATTTTCATAATGCTCCTCGCACTCCTCGGGGTGAGAGACATAACATTTTCTCAGACAGAGCACAGCCGGGCCCGTGAGGCGTTCAGGGACCTGGCATTACTCGCCCTGAGTCATGCATGTATTCATTCAGCCCCTCCATATGTGTGAAACAGTGTATGCAGAGGCCACATGAGGACCGCTGACCTCCGTAAAAGAGGATAGAGTTTGTGTTGACCATCCTGTTTCATATCTCTGCGCTCAGATTATCACCATCTATCTACATGGTGAATATGTGTCTCATGTTCTGTGTGTTTGAGTCAAAACCGGGTCAAATAAGTTGCATTTTGCTCTGCATTTACTTGAGCAACTCTTCTGCTTTCTATGTTATAACGTTGTTCCTTTGTCAAAAACATGCCTGAAGTGGTTTTATATGTCATCCCTGCATGTTTGAGTAATCTAGCAATCTCTCCCAGGCACTGTCCAATAGCACCTTGCCTGAGATCCAGAAAACACACCTCTTCAATACTTTACGAACATGTGAGTCTGGTCCCCGACTTCAGATAGGCCTGACTGACAGGTGGATTAGCCAATCGGGTACATGCATGGTCCGTCCATATCAAAACAAATATGGCTGTTTACAAAGCAAAAAGAAAGGGAAAAAATATTTCAAGAGACTGAAAAATATTGCAGATTTCCACAGAATCAATGACCGAAGCACTAAACTCTGTTAATCTGTGCCTCAGAAGGGGGAGTGATTTAGTGTAAGGAGCAATTAATACCCAATAGAAGTGTAATAGCCCCTCTTTAAAAGTAAACTCTACTTAAGATTACGCTGAATCAACTGAATACACTGTTTTTTTAGCTCAGAAATCTGCTGTGGTCTTCTGGATGTATTTTCAACGTGATCTGAGAAATGGAGGCTGTTGCAGTGGACAATTTGTTAAAAAAATAAAATAAAAAAGTGAGTGCATGTGTGATTTTTCCATCTCCAATTAGTGATATTTTTTAATACTATGTTGCGTTTTTACTCTATAATTTAAATGCAACTCCATGTAAAAGTATTGTATGTATTCAGAATACAGTAGTCTGATGGACCACGTGTCAGAGTATTTTACAAAATACATTTTAATGCAGGTATTCAGTATTCTGTAACTAAATACATTTTCAAAGTATTCTTCCCATCACTGCTTATATAATAAGTCTGTACTGGGACACATTTTGCTCAAATACATGGGAAAAATCAGGTACAGGACCTTTAATTACATAGTGCATTGCCCACCACAAAAAGGCCCCAAAACATCTTTGGACTGTAATGAATGAAAAAAACAACAAAGAAACAAAAACAACATAAGATCATATCAGATAAAGGTGTTTGTTGCAGCAGAGCAGGTTAGCATAGCGGTGACCTGTCCGCGCTGCCGGCTGGTCGCCTGCAGGGCTGCCCTTTGTCCCCTCCTCTGTTCATTTGTGAGCAGCTCAGCGAGGCCTTTGTGGGGCCGCAGGATGTCATATGTGCTCTCTGTGTACAGTCTGCTCCTGTTGGGTAGACCACTCACTGGGAGCTTTGGCACACAGCTACTGCCGCTATTCAAGAACCTGAATACAGAAGGACGAGCATTCTCAGCTCTTTGTGATGTCCTGGGGTATTTCTATAGAAAACTGGAGACATTTTCTGGGGAGGGACAAACCTCCTGTCTGCACCCCAGGTAAAAGGTTAAAGGGGACTCCATAGATAAATCTAATATAAACACTAAGAAAAAAAAAAAACAACTAGATATGACTTCATTGGTCTTTGACGCATGTTTTCTCTGTAGAGTGTTTGTAGAAAGTTGTTTCAAAGGATTCTCAATACCCAGAAAAATATGTTTTCATAATAGTTTATTTCTGGGTATTAAGTATCACAAACACATATTATCATTTCGACAACCTCCTAAAACAATGGCCCAACCAATTTTTTTCACACTGAAAATTGTTCATGTGATAATGTTTTTATACAAAAAGATCACACTAATAGATGAGAAATTATAGACTAACACTTATATCAGCCATTTGTGTAAGACAAAGCCACAGAATGACTTGGGCCAATGACTTAGGCCATTTTCTGACCATGGCCTTGTGACTTGGGCCATTTAAAAAAAAAAAAAAACTTAAGGGTGCAACAAACTACCTGATTTTTTAGTCTTAAACTATTTTTAAATGTGCAACAAAAAGCAAAAACCACAGATATGAGGTGAATCATATGAGATGCTCCGAGTACAGTGTCAGAAGTTTTCTGTCTATAGCAAAATGACTCACTTTGAGGCTCTAAAGTGTTCAAAAGATCAGAGCATTGCACTTCTAGTTTAAATGCAAGTCAAAACTGTTATTACTTGTAAGATGTAGCACAGTAGTCCAGATAAATGCTTTTAATGCACAGAAGGCTGGCGATAAATGACACAGGTAGGAGTAGAGTCGTGTTTACTGTAGGTGATCTGCAGCAGCCCAATCCTCACAGCGTGGATTTATGTAAAGAGACACACGTGAGGATCTACCCCTGCCATTTTACCTTTAAAGAACGCTTCAAACCGGATTAATAGCGTTGTTTTGTGGACTGCGTGTCATTATTTGCGGAGGAAACATTCTAATGGATGCAGTGATGCAGTTTCAATTCTCAAAGTTAGATTGAAACTGTATTGGACAAAAAAAATACAAATAGCTATTAAATGAGATGATTTCTATTAGATGTATCAGGATTGTATTAAGATCTGTTATACAGTAGCAAATGTGGCCAGTTCAGTAAAATGGCTTAAGTCACCACATCTTATGACTTAGGCTAAATAAAATGGCTTACGTCATGCTCTTGACATAGGCCAATAGATCAATCAATCGATAAATATCACTTTATTTGTTCCCGAGGGGCAATCTAAGCACATTAAGCAGTAAAATATAATAATAATAGAAAGCTCAAACAAAAGTCTCAGTGCAGCTTGACAGGTAGGATCATCACATCCAGTGTCAGGGCAGTTTGAGAAGAGTAACATCCCTCAGGACAAAAGTGTCCCTCCTCTGTGGTCTCTCTGTCCTCTGTGTCCTCTGTGTCAACCTGGACATCACAGCAGCGTCCAGGGGGAGCCAGGTGAACTCTGGAGCCTCTCTTAATCCTCACTCTCACTCTGCTCTGTTGTTTCGGTCACTGTTGAGACGGGATATTCCCTCGAAGTGTTCCCTCTGGAACGTCTTCTGCCATACTTGGTTTAAAAAGCCCACTGGAATTTGTACCAGAGGTGGATGACCTCACAGAGCTCTGATTTATGCAAAAAAATGACTTAGGCTATTAGGCCAAGCAGTGATTCTCTGAACTCTGGACCACTGCTAATAAAGAGTCTGTTTTTAAAGAGGAAATGTTATTACACAGATATTCAAGGGTGTTTTCCCATTAAATGTGTTTGTCTGGCAAATCCAGAATTATCTTTCTGTATTTCTTTATACAGAAGGATATCAGTCTGGTCACCACACCCACTGTTGCATCTCAAGCTAGAACGAAGCATGATTGTCCAATCAGATTTGCTCATTGATTCTGAAGAAATCCGCCATGTTTTTCATTCACCTTTGATACGTGTTTTCTTTCTTTTTTCCTCATAAACAGCCATATTTGTTTTGATACAGACATATCATGAGTATCCCTGATTGGCTAATCCAGTTGGTAATCATGCCCACTTGAACTCGGGGAGATTCACCAGTGACCAGACTCCCAAACACTGTGTAACTTTTCTGGTGGAGTATCAATTGCCTGCTTGTGTCCATGGAGTTGTAATTGCTTTGACTGAAATGTTCTAAAGTTTGGCCTTAAAGGTCACATATTATGCTGTTTTCTGATCTGTTATAATATCGTTTCCTCATCACAAACATACCAGGAGTTTTGTTTCATTTTCACGTTTAACACACAAACCCTGCATATTTAGACTGTGTTCTTCTCTCAAACAGAAAACACGGTAATACAGAAGTGCTCCACTGTGTTTTTAAACTCTATACACTTCACTAGAATCATTTCAACGTCAGGACTTGTCAGTCTCCACTGAACTACAGGTAAAAGGAG
>KN481357.1:0-27678 GCA_000787095.1 Periophthalmodon schlosseri
CCAAAACAAAACGAAAACAAAAACACTTTATCTTATGCACTACATGATACACTGATTAAAATACATATCTCAGAATTATGTAACAGTTTAAAATCTATCTATAAAATTATAGAAACAAAACTTATATCAAATTGAATTACAAAAAAAAAAAAATGTTCAAGCAACCTTTCTTTCTGTCTGGATTACGGAGATATAATAAACATGCAGATATCAGTCTCTACTTTGAAACCTCACTCAGCCCTTCGTTTCATAACAGGTGATGAATTTAAAACCCATCACTGTTCACTCTGTGAAATTCTGGCAGATCGCAATGGCCAGCCTACTTTTTCACAGAAGAGAACAACACTGTATAAAATGTATTTATCAGAGACTATGACGATAGACTGCCTGAATATCTCACTTGTTTGTTTAACTTTGATACGGGAACTTTTAATACAAGATCTCATGATTGTATAAGTCTACAAACTGGCCACACCAGAACTGAAATGGGGAAAAAAAAAAACCTTTTGGTTATTTTGCTTCCCAAAAATGGAATATATTTCAAGGACATGCCAAAAGTGGATACATTGGTGACACTAATGCACTTTAATAATCTGGTGATAGACATTTATAATCACACCTGCTCCTTTTTTTAATGTTTTAAATGGACCTATATAAATGAAAAATGAAATGAATGAAATGTGCTGTTATAATTCCAATATTATTTCTCACCTGCTACACTAATCCCTGTCACAGAAACATTATAAACGTGGCATTTAAATAAAGTAATTGTGTTAAATAAAAACCATTGCTTCATCCTGCAGTTCTGTTGTTAATTTACTATCTGGGTGATGCATTTCTTATAAAAATAATAAATTCTATGATCAGTTCAGCTACCGTGGTACCTGCCTCCATTTGAGATCATCCTTAAAACAGATACTCAACCATCCAGTTTTATTCACCAACTACGTAACTAGCATTCCATTGCCTGTTAAAATTCCTTGAAACTTTGGACTCATTTCACATTAACGCACAATTAAGTCTGAAGTTTTCGGAGTTCGCTGGCTGTTCCATGACTACCCCTGCGTCTTCTACCATTTATAGCCCATGGCACAGACAAAGAGGGGGGGGGGACCCGTGGAGAAGAGGCTCTTGTTTTTGTTGTCCTGCTTTTGTGGTCTTCTGTTTTATGAGCTCTGCGGTCAGGGATGTGCTACAGGAGATTTATAGGTTTCATTATTAAGGTTATAGCGCCGTTGGATCCCAGTATGGCCGTCCCTGCCAGCACTGGACCTGCACCAAAACCGATTATGGCTGAAGTTGAATCTTTGTAAACTAGGGCGATTACACAGTCGTTTATAGTCTGCTAGCGTGGTGTTTTCAAGAACTGCTCAGGAGTCGTTTTTGGAGCTAAGAGATATTGGCATTTTTTGGTTCATTGCCAAAGTTGGTAAGGTTTACATCATAGACTGTATAAAGAAGTGGACTAAGTGAGTGAGATGTCACCCACAGCGTTTGGCTCCAGTCAAATGAAGCTCATCAAGGTGAGCGGTTATGGTCAGAATTCCAAATATGGAACTTGGCTCCAAATTCACCCCTATGAGTATCATAGCAACCAAAGAGCCAATCTGGAGCGAAACTGTTGAAGGCAATACCCCTTCCTGCCCTCACCGCTGGTTTGGCAGGGAGCAGGTGCTTAGTAACTCTGTCAATCAAATCTGTTGCTAATACTAGAGGGAGCAACCTCAGGGAAAGAAGGCGCCTGATTTGTCTGTTATTAATGTTCATATCTTATTTATTTTGAATAATGAAATAAAAACACCAGGATCATGTAGAGCGGGGTAATGCGAACATTTTAAGACCAAAATGACGAGCCTGACAGCAGCAGTTACAGAGAGAGGGGTGACAGTTATCTAATGTAAAGTGTTGTAAAGAGTCGATGGAGCCTGAAGCGCGCCCATGGTCACTTTCTACTTGGAATGCGGTGGCTACCAGGTTAGCTATGTCCATTTATATACACAGTCTATGGTACACATTTGAAATGTAATCTGAAATGTTTCGACATTTGAAAAATTAGAATGATTCAAGCATAGTAATTAGCAATAGTTAATGAATACCCGTATTCCTAAAGCTAACCATGTTTGATAGGCCTAATCGATGAATCTAATAGTAGGAACCCGTGATCCCTTCTTCCTTTGCATTTATCTCCACTAAGGTTAAAAGATGACTCGCAACCCAACCCA
Organism: Periophthalmodon schlosseri; assembly: GCA_000787095.1. NCBI lineage: Eukaryota > Metazoa > Chordata > Actinopteri > Gobiiformes > Gobiidae > Periophthalmodon > Periophthalmodon schlosseri. The sequence continues at coordinate 2,223 of KN481357.1, forward strand.
ACCCTGCTTGCTAGAAACATCTCAATTAGATCTGTTCCCCTTATCTCCGCCCCTGGCTGTACTGCACACTCCATTGAAAGCATGGTTGTGTCAGTTATTTGTTGCTTTTTTTCTTCACAGTCTTGGAGTTGGGGTGTGTGAATCCTGATGGTTATTTCAGAGACCCTCACAGACCCACACACACAGACAGAGGCAGACTGAGTGCTGCTCTCCTGGCTCGGCTCTACCTCAATCTGTGATGTATTTCAGGCTTTTTCTGCCGGTGCAGTCTGGAGCCGGGGAAGTCTTTCAGCTTTTCGGGTTGAACTTTTGAACCTTAAAATTCACTCTCTCTCCTCTCTCTTTAAATATTTTCCTTGTATCTTCTTCGCATTCACTCTCCTTTTCTCGCCTTCTTTCTCTCTCTCTCTCTCCCCTCCTTTTCCCTTAAATACTCTACTCTCTCCTTACCTCACTTCTATGTCTCCTCCTCTTTCCTATCTCCACCTCTCTCTCCTCTTTCAGTCTCCTCACCCCTTCCCTCTTCTGTCTTCTCTCACTCTTTCTTCTCTCTCTTTCTCCATGTCTCTCCTCTCTCCCTCTTTCTCTCTCCCTACCTCCCTCTCTCCCTCTCTTACCATATCTGCTTATTTTCTCCTCTAAATGTACCTCTCCTCTACCTGTCTATAGCTGTGACACACATTTGATCTTGGGCCCTTTGATTTTCTGTTGCCCCCCCCTAACCTCTCCCTCCCCCATTCTTCCGCCTTTCTCTCTCCCATCTTCCCGGCTCTCTTTCACCTCTCCCTTCTCTCTTCCCCTTCTTTCACCGCTCTTTCATCTCTCTTCTCTGTCACCCTTCCACTCTCCCCTCTCTCACCTTACTCTCCCTCTTCACTCTTCCCCCCTCTCTCCCTCTCTTTTACCTCTCTCTGCCCTCTCTCTTCCCCCTCTTTCACCTCTATCTGTCCTCTCACTGCCCCCCTCTCTCACCGCTCTCTTTCATCTCTCTCACCTCTCTGTCACCCCTCCACTCTCCCTTCTCTCACCTTACTCTCCCTCTTCACTCTTCCCCCTTTCACGTCTTTCTCACCTCTGTTACCTCCCACTCTCCTCTCTTTCACCTCTTTCACCTCTCTCACCTCTCTCACATCAATGGCACCCCCTCTTTCCTCACTCTCTCTCCTCTCTCTAACCTCTCTCTCTTCTCTCGTGGACTCATTTCCTCTTTGTGGTGATTTACAGACTTAGTGCGGATCTGCTACTTTGGACATGCTCCTCTTCAACACATTTTTCCAATTTTTCTCTCCATCCAGAGCGCAGATGATTCCCAGGCTTTTATAGGCACATTTCTACTCCATTATGCCATATGACTATAGCAGGTGTGATAATATAATCCAACCAAATTTTGTCAATTTGCGCATTTTGTATTTGGACATTTTTGAAACTGCAGTGTGAATTATACTTTTTGAATTGCAAACTACATAGCATGCAACATTATACTGTTTAGATTTGGCAGCAATAAAAATGAAATAATTGCTTGACACTATGAGATGTTATTGCATTGACATTCAAGTTTTTCCATCTCGTGTTGTTTAAAAAAAAAAAAAAAAAAAGGAATTTTACTGTGAGCTGGGTCACTTTTCCAAAGCCTGCAATTTCACTTGTAATATATGGATCAATGGACAAATTGAATGCTGTACTGTGGAACTTTTCAGGCTAAGCAAGCAGAGAAGTTACATATTGCACCATTTAAGTTTCCACACTACCCTTTTTTCCGATCTCATTTACATATGTTAAATTTTAGAACGACGCTTGGAGGATTTAAATGCCACTCCAGAAACAAGGCCAAGGCCAAGGCAATGACGCTGGTTTCATCCATCAATTTTCTTCCGCTTATCCGGGGCCGGGTTGCGGGGGCAGCAGTTTAAGCAGGAACTCTCAAACTTCCCCCATCCCAGACACTTCCTCCAGCTCTTCCGGTGGGACCCCAAGGCGTTCCCATGCCAGCTGAGAGACATAGTCCCTCCAGCGTGTCGTCCCCGGCCTCCTCCCGGTGGCACATGCCCGGAACACCTCCTCGGGGAACACTGATTTCATTCGATTCACTTATTTGTAGACAGACAAGTCTTTCTTTTATTTTTTTACCATGACCCACAAAACTACAATGGCTTAACTGTCTTTGCTAATCCTCACTGATTACTTTACCACTTGCCTTGTTAATATTCATTCAGCTGCACCAGAGTCCTTAGGGTGAGAAGTCCAGTCCAAACGACGATCTTGGCTTGACCGTACCCACTGTCCCACACCGTAGTCTGATTTAGCAGAGGAGCTTCTAACACAGGCCCGATCCAAGCGGCGCTCCTCAGACAGATTTCATACTGTGGCCATGAAAAGGACTTGGATGGATTGCTGTTTTTTGGAAGGCTCGAGGAGTGTGGGAGAGGAAAACTAAAGCTTACACCCCAGATACAAGAATGTTTCAAAGCAGGACAGCACAGATGCAGACTATAAAGATGGATTTAGGATGGGCACACTTTGTAAGGATCGGTGGAAATGGGACAAACCAGAAAAAATGTGTTTGTTTTGATGCTGTTTTATGTCTATATAAAGACATTTAACATTTAAAGCCTGGCCAAAAGACTCATGGTCTATATATTCTATACGGATGATCTTGGTGAGGTCATGCTGCCATCCACCCTGAGCCAAGTCGAACTAAAGTGTGGGATGCAGGTTAGTTTATTTGCGGTGATGCATGGTTTAGTGTTGTTACAATACAAACTCACATACAAACATTTCAAAGTATATTTTGATACTAAGGAAAACTATTGATACTAGATATTGATTTAAATTCCACAATGACAATAAAAACATGTAACATTAAAAGAAAAACAAGAAATTATAGTTAAAAAAAAATAGACCCACTTAAACTAGTTCTAATATAAATCAAGAGAGTTCCCAAAAGTATCAAATCAGATAATGGAGTATAAGACCACATAGACTAGTATACGCCCATGGACCACTACAGCCTCTTTTCCACTGGAGCGGTTTGCTTGGGGCCTCCTTGGAGCAGGTCCGAGTTGCGTCTCCGTGCTCCGGGCACAGCTCCGGGTCCAGTGGCCGGGGTCTGCGCCGTGAGACACTGACATCACGCAAACATAACTCATGTTTTCTTAATAAATTAAATCTATATGGTATCTGAATTCTGCTCGACCTCAGCAATTCACAAAAGACGTTTAGTAATTCCAAGTCTGTGGTGTTGTGAAACGAGGCTAAAGCTAAAGCTAGAGTAAACACAAAACTACTGGATTATGGTCAGCTTTTTCTGCATTTATTTCACTTCTCTGAGCCTCTACACTGCGTTTTAGCGTCTCTTTATGTAATGCATTGGGGTTGGCTCATGTTAGATGCATTATGCACTGGAAATATCAGACTTTCAATCTTTACGTGAGTGCGGCGTATCGATAAACAACAAGATCAAGTCAGCGTTTGGAAAGAAATGATATCTATTTATATTTTTGCCTGAGTCTGAATTCTTTCTTGTCCAATCATCTGTTTAGTCCTGTTGGAGCCATACAGACCTCAGACCTCAGTGGGAGCTAGTATCCTCCAGGATCCGCTTTGGACCCCTCAAACTGGGCGGTACGGTTCACTTTAGACAGTGGAGACACTTGCGACCAGTACTGATCCGCTCCAAAGAGAACCAGTGGAAACGAGGTTGGATGGAAACCTACCTGGACGAATGAAGAATTACACAGATGTACTGTAAAGCCACATGGTAATATAAAAGAAAGTATTACGATTGCTGAAAATTACATTCTGTTGTCTAAATAAAGTGTTTTTAACTATCATAGTGGTATCGGAATCAGTATTGAGTATCGTGTCTATTCCTTAGCATCAAAATAGATCAAGATAGACCAATTTAAAACTAGTCAGGAAATTTTGACATATTTATGCACATTTTTCAGTATCAATACTAGTTTTGATATTAGCTTTAATATTGATTAATATTTGAGTGTCATTTCTTTTTAGCGTGAAGCATGACGAGCTGATACCCAAGGCTGCCATGAGCGTGTTAACTTCTCCCTTACTTATCTGTGCTTTTGTCCCATCCGTGAATACCACCCATCATGAAACTCATATTGACATATTCTAGTGTGTACATTTTGTGAAACCATCCAACCGTTGCTGATCGCCCTTGCACCACCACAGTTTTCTCAACTTGACCTGGAGCTCTTAGATTCTTTTAAAATCATGTTGAGAATTCATTGCTGGAAGCTGTTTCTTTCTATCAAAGCACAGCATGGTCCAGTTACATAAGGAGTATACAAAAGGTGGCTATTCTTTGAGCAGAATGAAGCCAGGATTGGAGCTAGACTTTCATCAGACGTTTTAGATGTGAGTTTTCTATAGCAATTGTTTTCTTCGTTCTTTCAAATGATGTAGGAAGTTTTGTTACAGATGGAACAAACTATTTATTTTTGTTGTTATTCTTCATGTATTTAGGAGAGAAAACTTAACATTGCCAGTGATGTTTTCTTTGTTAAGTACCATACCGTATATCCATTTGCTACATTCTTAGCAACTTTAGCTAGCTACTAAACAAAAACTCAAGTCTGTTGGATATGTGAATATAGAAAAGATTACTATAGTATTAGTTAAAGGCAGACAATGTAACTTTTCTGGAAGAAAAAGCTACATTATCTCCATGGAGACAAGCAAATGATATTGTTTGTTCTAAAATCTTCCAGGATTGTTCCAGGAAAACATCTTTTTCTTGCATTATTCATTTACAGGTGTTTTATTGCTCAAAAAAGGTGAATACTATGCATTCTTACTGCGAGCGGCCATATCTCCACAGATCAGATCTGTAACTCTGCGGCGTCACCGTCTTGTTTTCATGGAGACGAGATTAATACCATACTGTGGAACATTTTAGGCAAAGTAATAATTTCTTTGTGGAGACAATCAGGTGGTGAACACTTCTCTAGAGAAGTTACACAGTGTACCTTTTAATTGACATTTTATGCTAATCAAGCCCAACTTTGTCCTGCATGTAGTTATGTCATGTGTTCAATACAAGATGAAATAATGTGCACAAATCTTATCTTCCAGGAACTTTTAAATCTGGAACTCAGTTAAAAAAAATCTCATATCAAATTTCTAGTGAAGCTTTTGCCTTTGTGTTGTGTTTTTTATTTGTGGTCATTTATTATCAGTAGCTGACAGTGGAAATGATCCTCCAGTGCCTCCTCTGCGCTCCTCCAAGTCGAGCCAAACATCTGGACATTGTCTGTTTTATGTCCTGCAACTGGAGCCCCTCTCGGCCGGAGCGCATTGTACCCCAGCACCTCTGTCCAAGCGGCCCCTCCAAATCTGCCAAAATATACATTCCCCACAATCGCAGGGCTTTGGGATGTTGGCTCTGGTTTCACAGCCAATATAAATGCATGGGAGCGTTTGTTCACCCAAATACCACAGGATTGGGGGTTCAAATCCTACAAAGAGAATGCTGTTGCGGTGTCCTTAAAGAGAAGACACTTAAGAGGTATTACCTGATACTGCATGGGGCTGTAAGAGGAAGGGCATCTGTCAGAACATAATCTGAAAAAAGTTTTTTTTTTACACAAGTAGGTGGTTAACATGGTTTCTGTTGCTAATTGGCCGTGATTTGTCAAAACTGTTTGTCAGACCCACAAGTCAACTTCACTGAACTACGGATAAGAGTAGTATCTGATTTTTAATACTTTTGACAAATCGATACTAAAACTAGTATTGAACTAGATACTTATTTGAGCAGGTATCAATACTTAAAAAGTCATTCACAGACAGAAATGAACCTTTCCTGAATATCTTTAGAATGATCTTGAGCTGTATCTTTCACAAGTATAAGACACATAGACTAGTACACACCTGTGGAACCTACCTGGACCACTGAGGGATTACACAGATATAAGGCCACATGGGAATATAAAAGAAAGTACTACCATTTAATGTTGAAAATCACATTCTGTTGTCTAATGTTTTTTATTAGCATCGTTGTATTGGAATCAGTATTACATATGGAGTCTTTTCCTTAGTATCAAAATAGAATTTGAAATTTTAGTATTGTGACAACACCAGTATGAATGGATTTTGCTTACTTGCCTAATTATTTTGGTCATTGAATTTTAAATTTTTTGACATAAAAACTACAACTGAATGTAGCTTTATCCTATTGTTAGTTTTCTTAGATACAAGTCAGTGTAATCCCTCATTGGTTCTTGGTAGAAAAATTGTTTTTGAAATGGTTTTCTTAAATACTATCCACACCGCTGATACTGATATCATTGGTCATCATGTCTATGAATGAGTCTGGTGATAATTTATGGCCACAAACTGCCAAGGATTTCTACCTATGACGCAACAATTTTGGTAAAATGAGTAATTTCTGAGGCTCAGAAGAGAAGCCCTTGTAAAGGATTAATGAAACAAGCATGAATGAGGCAAAATACAACTAAGTGATGATGAGGGACCATTATAACATTTTTTTAAAGCTCAAAAACTATCCTGTCCTTGAAATAGACAGATATATAATTAACTTAATGGTTTGGTATTATCTAGTGAATTTTCACATTTATAGTGAAAGCTAATTATAAAGCGACAACATTGATTATAATTGCTAGAATATCCCTAAATGTCACTAAGTTTCAGTTGACCATTGACTCCGCCTCGAGTCCTGTCTCTCTGTTCTACAGCGGCGGTAATGGATCGTAAGCATGTGCCTAACTCTGCTTCTGCCCACACACTTTCCAGCAGATTAGCATGGATGCCCCATTAGCAAGCCTCATTAGCCCTGATGGCAGTTAGCTAAAACAGACAGACAGAGGTCCAAGGTCCAAGTAATGAACTACGCCAACTGACACGTACTTAAACAAATGAGGAGGTCTCCCAGCCGTGACAAGACAACTAGAAACCGATAGACACAACAAAAGAGAAATACGAAGCAAGTATTAAGTAAGGTGTTTGATGAAAATGAGAGTTAAACGCTGATGCAATATGTAAGCAAAAAGTCCTGTTGAGTTTTGGTAGTATTCATTCATGCTGTTATAAAGAGAAATTGTTAAAGTAGGGTGGACAAAAGCCTCATCTTGCCTCTATGGTGAAGATTAAAAAAGTTCTTGAGTAAATAGTACAAAAAATATCTCTTTAAAGAGCACGTATGCATTGTTGGTATTGTTTTTGGCCTTTAACGCACTTGAATACATTTGCTTAGGCATTTCACAGCTTAAAGTAATGCCTATGTTTAGAAAAACACAGCAGTCTTTTTATAAAATGTATAAACATTTATAACATTTTATCAAATTAAACACATAAAAAAAAAAAAATCTTGTTGATCTCAATACTGCACTTGTGATGTTTAAGGCACATAATAATATGCTCCCTCAGTGTTTCCAAGAGATGTTCAAACCCAGAGAGAGTGGGTACAGTCTGAGAGGATTGGGGAGCTTTCAGAAAGTTAATGTGAGAACCAGCCTAAAAGTCGATGTGTCTCCATTAGAGGTGTTCATTTATGGAACAGCCTGGGCAAAACATTAAAAGGCTCCAAAACAATTTACACATTTAAAAAATCTATAAGCCCAGTGTTAAGGAAAATATAGAGAACTAGAATAAATCCATAGCCTACCTTATAAAGCATGCAAGTGAATAATATTCATGAATTATATGAAGTGTCTGCCTACGTGTATGTACATATACCTAGATGCCTATGTTTGCTTATTGACATGTGTTCATGGATCGGTGTGTGTGTGTGAATATCGACATGTACAGGCTTGTGTGTCTGCCTATGTGTATGAGTGTATAAATTGGTCTTCTTTCCTAAATTAATGATAAGTTTTGTTTTTGTCTGTAAATAGATTTTCTGCCATCTTGTGTTCTATGTGTTAAGAGGGTTAGGCAAAATAAGTGTTAAACTTCAGCCTAAACCTCTCTGGTCTGTAGAATAACTTGTAGAATAACTAAGTGTTGTGTGTTATTTTTGCGTTATTTTTGTGTTATTTTTGTGCTATCATGAATCATGTACCATGATTCATGATTATGCTAACTGGCTGAAGAAAATTAACTAACAAATAAGTTCAGACTAAAAGAAAAGTAAAAAGGAAAAGAAAGTTACCTATCTTAACAGAAAGTAAAACAGAAACTAGCCATTTATGCAACTCTACTGCATTCTAGTATAAGCACACAGTTGTTATGAACACATTTTGACCCCAGAAATGCTCAAAATTTGGCAATGATTTATGAAACTGAACAGGAGACCGCTGGATTTCTACCTGCGACGTAACAGCAACAATTTAAACGTAGTGATTTCTTATTCAAAGATAACTTCATAAATGAGATTAATGAAAGAAGTGTGAATGAAGCAAAATAAAACTTCAGGTATGTTTTTGATGACGGAACGTTATAACATTAATTTACTTTAAACTATTCTTAATTTAAGTAATTTTAACTTGTCTAGCTTCAGTAGCTTTCACTCAATGGAGAAAGTCTAATTGCACTTATAAGAAGCCTTTCAATGCTGTAAATGTGACTCGTGTAAACACATTTTGCTGTGCATATGACGATTAAAGATCAAAATGAATACACTGTCCTGATTTGTGGTTTGTGGTACCAGTAGGCTGTGTGCACAACAGCACCTGGCAACCTCACTGTTAGCGTCACTACTTCCTGCCCAATTTTAACTCTGGGTTTTTTTCTGAAGCATGCTAAAATGAATAAATATTTAAAGATCAAGCAGTGGACAAGGAGCCGTGGGTGGTTGTCACTCGCAACATGTTAAAAATTACACAAATAAAATGAAAACTTCACCAGAGGGGACACTTCTGTGTTTAGAAAGAGAAACTTCACCAGAGGGGACACTTCTGTGTTTAGAAAGAGATGTTTGTGTTTCAGTGCTAACGCTAATGCTAATTTTGAGGCATAATAAATATTAAAACAACACCACAAACTGAAGTATTTTACATATAAGAATAATTGGGAAGTCTTTATTTTAATGAATTTGAACTTTAACGAGTAATGAGAACTTTAATTAATTTTATTATTATTTTTCAAATCAGTACCAGTTCAACTGAGAGTTGACATTGTACTTTATAAGGTGGTTTTGCTACTTTTAAATGTCTTGAAATCTACCACTTGCTAATATTGTAGGAACTTGCATCTCCTAATCTGATTCCCGTTTTTTGATTCTATTTTGCCCCGAATGTTCAATCTACATTAGAATTCTGAATTTGTATTGCCATAAAAATTTCCGCCTTGTTCCATCACGGCTGTTATCTCCTCCAAATTGGGGATGCACTGTGGGTGAACTTCCTTATTCAGCGACTTCTTCCTGTTGTAGTGAATCTGATTACTGCGCAGCGACGCAAATCATTCAAATCCAGTCCACTTAGAAGAACTCGCCCAGGCAAACAGATGGAACCCAACTAGCTCCAGTCTCTCAAAGCAGGCAGGACTGACAGCTGCACCCCCCCACCCCCCCGTCCCAGAAAGTCCAGCCAGGCTCCACAAAAAGGAAATGAATTATAGTTTAGCTTAGGGACATTTCGTTGGAGCTGTTGCCGACTGCCTGCTTAGCTCTAGGTATGTTACGATATCAAATTTTAGTGTTACGATTATTGTTTGAAAAATTTACATCATTTGACGGTTATTCCTGATTATTGACCAATCAGCAGTTAAATTCTTTCTATTCTTTCTTCCCCGTTGTCTATTTAGATCACCATTCCTATGTGACAACTTTATGAAATAAAACTTTCTGGATCATAAAGTTAATTTGTCATAAACAGCCAAGACACTTTCAGCTCTGGCCTTGTTATGTGGCCTATGTGATCAGAGGTTATAATACTCCCTACAATGGAAGCATGGCCAGAAAAATCAGGTCAATCATTCCATTATTCCATTATTCAGTTTTCTTTCAAATTAAATAGCACAAAGCTGAAGTCCACTAGTCAACTTCTTTTTTTCTTACTGAGAGTGACTTGCTTTTCCACAGATCTGACCTGTAACTTGTCTTGGAGATACTAGATGTGTTAAATGCCATACTGAGGAATATTCGAGGCATAGCAATAACTAGGCCTGGCCAATAACAAATTTTGAAGTTCGATATATATTGCTGAACTAAATATAAACGATAATATTAAAACAAATTTATGCTACTGACACTAAACCCAAGAGCAGATTTAAACCACAAAAACTATTCTAAATCTACAATATTGTTAAAAAATCATGAGCTGCAATAACTTTAGTACTTAGTTTGCATCTTAGTTAGCATTCAATTTTACTGCTTAAATCTCATCCTATAGCCAAAAAATAACCAAAAATTTCCCAGTAGTGCAAAGAAAATGTACACATGATACATACTGACCCCAAATAAATACTATTTCAGCTTTCATATATGGAATAAGTCGATATGGTCAGTATCGTGACAGGCCAACACTAAACTCTTCATGGAGACAAGCAGGTGGCCTCTACCAGAAAAGTTACCTAGTGTACCTTTATATTTGTCTTTGAACGATATACATCAGCACAAATTACATTGGAAGAGCATCTCAACTTGTACTTTGACTGTGCTCAACTATGTTTTCATCAGCCTGTCTCTGTCTCTATTACAGGTTTACCACCGGAGCCCTAATCTACAAATGATTGGCTTGGACAAGATGACAGATTCACCAGTGAGTTTTCTCTAAAGTCTGCTTATTTCTGCAGTGATTTCTTCACTGATCTTATTGTCAATAATTTCTTCTTTTATGACTTGCAGACAGTTCTATTTTGGCTATACTCTCTTTCAGTTTCTTGTCTGATTTCACCTGTGACATTTTTATTCCTGTTTCGAAACATTTATGCTAATTGAAGTTAAAGGTGCAATGTGTAAGTTTTCTGGTCACATACTGGCTTGTCTCCATGGAGATGTTGTTGCTTTGCCTTGAATGTTCCGGTAAGGCATTAACTTGTTAAATCTGCATAGCAAAAAGCCACCAGTCCAAGTTACAGGTCAGATCTGTGGCGCTCATAGTAAGAATGCATGTTTGCCATAGTAAATTACAGGTGTTTTCTGCAGTAAAAGTATAATTGAATAAATGCAACATAGAGAAGTTTAATGCCACACAGCAGCAATAACATCTCCATGGAGACGAGCAAATGGTGCGCTCTCCATCAGAAAAGTTACATAGTGCACTTTGATATAGGCTAGCATAGTTACAAAAAAACCCGCTATGCTAGCTATCATAACCATGTACTCCAAAACATTCAATACTTATTTGAATGTTTAATCTGAATTGCCTTTGCCTCAGTGTCCCTTTTAAAAACCCACTACACTCGTTCGTCCCTGCTGCTGTCTGCTGCTCTCTCGCTCATGTGAAACTCTGCGAATCATGTGGAGCGGGTGCTAAAAATGAGCCTTAATCTGCAGTGCATAAGAGTGTGTGTAGGCGGTCCTCATCGGGCTGGAAACGGCATGTTTTGTTCCACTAAATGCTTCTCTCTCTTTCTGTGTCTCTTTTTATCTCTTTTTTCCCTCTCTTTTTCCGTATTGCGCAATATGTAAGCAAATATCTCTCTCTCTCTGTCTCTCCTTGTCTCTCTGTATCTCTGTCTCTTTTTCTCTCTCTGTATCTCTCTCTATTATTTTTTTCCTCTTTTTCTCTCTTCTTTCCAGATTCACTCTCTTTTTGTATCTGTATCTCTCTCTCCCTCTCTTTTTGTATCTCGCTCTCCCTCTTTTTTCTTTTTCTCTCTTTCTGGATTCACACTCTTTTCTCTATGTGTATGTGTATCTCTTTCTCGCTCTGTATTTCTGTATCTCTCTTTCTCTCTCTTTCTCTCTCTCTCTGTGTAAATCTCTCTCTCTGTAAATCTCTCACCACCTCCCCTCGCCAGCTCTGTCGCTCTCTTCACTCCCACACAGTGCATAGACACTCACTTTGTTGGAGAGCCCTGTAAGCACCAGAATGAGGCAGGAGGATGGAGTGATGGCAGAGACGTGGAGAAAGAGATACAGACACAAATGAAAAGGATAATATGGAAGTGGATGAGTGATGTACTTGTCCTATTCATACCACTGAGGGTCACTGGTTAGCATTACTAAGACAGAGCTCAGCTGACAGCCCTATTTTGACAAGTAGTGAAATTGTGATACTAATCCATACTAAAACTACTATCGAAACTAGGTACTCATCTGAGCAAGTATCAATATTAAAAGTTACATTCACAGGACAGAAATAAACCTTTCTTGAATATCTTTAGAATGATCTTGAGCTGTATCAGAACAAGTATAAGACACATAGACTAGTACACGCCCATGGACCACTATGGAACCTACTGGACGACTGAGGGATTACACAGATATAAGGCCACAGGGTAATATAAAAGAAAGTACTATGATTTAAGTGTTTTTTATATTATTGGAATCGGTATTGAGTATCAAGTCTATTCCTTATTTTTGAGTTTGATAATAAAAATAAAGCAAGAACATACCAATGATGGCAGATGGCAGACCCCCCCACCAGAAACTTTACCTAGTGTACCTTTAACGTGCAAGGCTGAGTGGCATAGTTTGAAATTTTAATATCGTGACCCCACTTATTTTTGATACTTTTCTCTTTTTCACATTTGAATGGAAATAAGATCTGTGCCGTTTTTCAGTTAAACAATGGCGTCTTTATTCAGTGATGATTGAAGAGTATGTGCTTTACCTTAGGGACTGGATACACTGAGATGAACCCACTGTCTCTCTGCTCTGCCTTTTCTCTCTCAGCTCATTTTTGGGCTCTCTCCAGAGCCTTGTGTATCAGATGTAGAGTTTGCTGTATTCACCCCAAGCTAATGAAGCGCCAACAAATAAAATATGATCACTTTGTTTGTTTACAGTTATGGCCCTGTACCCGATTTTTTTTCCCCATGGATTTGAGCAAAATATGCCCTCCCCCAGTACAAATATATAGTACAAGCAGCTCTTGAGCTCAAAATACGTCAGCTGTGTACTATCTGCATCTAATTCTAAAGCGCTTTATTCTCCAATAATCAGGAAGTGCACGTTAGCATGCAGTGGCGTTAGTTTTAGCTTTACTGTCATTGCAAAACTCTGCTCTGGCCTGTATAAGTTATAAAAACGCTTGTAAACTCATTGTGGTGAATAATTAGGATGTTCACGAGGAATAACTTTGAACCAGTATAAGTTTAAAATGAACTAGTTCTGTTTTTCACATTTTTAAGACAATAAAAATCAGGTACAGTGTCTTTAAGGTACAGTTTATTGTCATGTGCATTTGACCCATCCTTCAGTGCCGCTGGAGCACCCTGTCAGTGCTGTGCCCGGGGATTCATCTCCAGATCTTGAGATTTATTGAAGAATGATAGGAACTCGGTAACTACAAGATTATTAAAAGCTTTTTTTTTCTAATCTTTAAAAGTTTATTTCCATCCCTCACTGGGTCAACATGTCAGGAGCAGCACCTGAGGACCCATCTCCAGATTTTGAGCTATAGGTTTGGTCAGTTAGCTGGACCTGCATGTTTCAGGTTAATGGGGGAAACCTGGAGGAGACCCATCCAGGCACAGAGAGAACGTTCAAACTCCACACAGGAAGTTGAACCCACCACTGGTCATGCTGACAGGACCACACCGGACCCTCTCACAAACTGCTATCATTTGGAGTACTTTTATTTTTTTCTTTGACATGAAGCCTGTGCAGAATATTGAAGCACTTTGGTGTATTTCTCGTGCTTTTTAAACTGGCCTGTGAAAAGGGCGTCCCGCTGGCTCGCTGCAGGTGCTCGGGTTGTTTCTAATGGAAGGTTCCCACGGTGTGACCCACTCCAGCTGGGCCTCTTTCTTCTCCGCAGACTTCAGGCAGATAGAAAAGTAATGTACAGTGACCTATACTAATGCTGGCACTGCTGACAAATCGGAGCTAACGATTTTTTTGTTTTAAAATTAAAGTTGCTGTTTTTGTTAAATATGTGATTTGTTAATATATTTTTTTCAGATGGATAATTAATAGCATAGAAAGCAGAGATTGACTAAACTTTTTTTTTTTTTTTTTCATGGCTGATGCTGATACCGATTGTTTAGAGTCCTAATTTTACATTTTTGATTAAATGTATACTACAGTTATGACAAACTCCTCCTGATAGGTTGCCCCAGTGGTATTGAAGGATGGGTCAAATGGAGTTATATTTTACTTCATTCATGCTTGAATCCTGAATCCTGTTTAATAAGTCTGCTCCCTCTGAACACATGCGATTTTGAATTTCCCAGGATTGTTATGCCGCTGGTAAAAGTCCGGAAGTATCCTGCTCTATTACAACTGCATACTCGTGTTAGCATGTCGGAAAAGATTGCTAACCCTATCAAACACCCATCCCAGCCAATACGGCAATATATTAAGATACAGAAAAATGACAGGGATAATGGGATGTAAACAATTTGTGTTTGGACAAGAAAACGGATTGGTGCATGCTTCCAGCGGGTCAAAGTCTTTCATATATCACTAAAACGTACCGACATTACCGTAGATTCTATCAAGGGCTGTCTTTAAGCACAGTACACCGTTGATTCGACAGAAAGACTAGTCTCTCCTTTCATCTTTCTCCCTCTCTCTCCACACCTCCTCTCCTCCCACATCCTCTCTCCTGAAGTACCGACTCAATTCTTCTCCATTATCTTTCTACCTCCCTCTCTCCTCCTCTTCACCCTACCATACACCACATACTAGGATGGCGCTCGCCTTTCCCTCCCTCTGCATTCACAGCATAGCCTCATTAGGTCTGTTCTGTGACCCACCTCCGCCCAGCCACATCTCTTCTCCCTGTGTAATTGGACACCCCTGCTTAGACCTGTCAGGTGAAAATCCCAGTACAAATGATGTGAGTTTTTTTTTTTTTTTTCTATCTCCAGTAACACCAAAGTGAGTCTAAGGAGTGCAGGTTATGCAGTGTTGGCGTGAAGGGGGTAAGGGAGGTAATGCAATCTTGTGATGTTTCAAAATAAAAAGTTTGATATCGTAACTTATTGAATCAACTCTCGGGTCTAAAACACATTTTTGTTACAGCAGAAAGGGGGGTATTGCTGATTCAGATATTTTCAGTGCCAATCATAGACTGTTTATAGACGTGGACTAAAGGACACCATACGGCTCGTCTCCAGCCAACTGAAGCAAATTGAGGTTAGCAGCTAATTTGGAGCCAAGTTCCATATTTGAAATTTCGAGTGCGCGTTCCATGGCAACCAAAGGTGCAATCAGGAGCCAGGTTATGGAATGTGCCCTGCCCGCAGCACCAGTTTGGCAGGGGGCGAGCGCTTAGCAACGAGGTGCAATGGCTGTTGATCAAACCTGTTGTTAATGCTAGCTGGAGCCGTCCTCTGGTAAAGATTGGTCTGTTATTGTTCTTCACATCTTGATTTAGGGACAAAATAGCAAAATAACTCCAGGATCATGTAGAGCAGGTTAAAACCAACATTTTAAGGCCAGAATGACGCACCTGACAGCAGCAGTTAGAGAGAGAGCGACCATTTTTCCAATTTAAATTTGCGCCCATGCCTGCTTCCTATTTGGAGCACGGCTGCTAGCAGGCTAGCTATGTCCAGGACCCACCAGGTGTCGGAAATAAATAACAAAAAAAAATGCTACCATTTTATTTCAGATACTAGTTGTTATAAATTCCAATTTCACAGAATACAAGGCTGTTCTACTAATTTAACTTTTTGAGATATGACAATGAACATTGCACTACACTCAACACAATCAGTACATTTTGTTAACTTTTGATTTTACAGTAATAATCACAACCACTGTACATTCAAAAGTTCAGAAATGCTTGAAAATATAGGTATACATCATACATATACATGTATACATATTTCAGAAAATACTACAATGATTAAAATGTTAATAAAAAATGTACACTAAAAGGAAAACAAAGAATAAAACTCCCTCTACCCTGGTCCAAAGCCTCAACCAAGCAATGCTCTCCTACAAAACTGACATTGAATGAAAACTTGCCATAACACAGTGGTATCACTTATGGCCCTGTGTGCCCTGACTATAGAAAGTTCTAGTTGAGCTATGTCCTAAAACACTCATGTCTAAGAATAGACAGACAATGTGGCCACCATTTTCTTCGCGGCTGTGAAGCCTGTGAACAAAATCCTTCACTTGGCCACTTTAAGTTTGACTTGGGAGAGATCTAAAATAAATCTAGATCTAGATTTAAAATCAGCGTGTCCGATGAACAGGACACTGTTACATCTAATAGCACAGAAAGCTTACATGCAACCTGTCTCCAGAAATCCTGCACTGGTGGACAATCCCAGAACATTTGTTTTAATATATCGATGTGATTTAAAGAACATAAATAACATAAAGGATCTGTAATCGTCTTCATAATTAAACTTTTTTTTATTATCTAATTAACCATTGGAAAGCCTTTCAAGATACTCAAAGCTCTTTACAGTGCATTATTCATTCACTCCACACTCGGTGGTGGTAAGCCACTACTGTAGCCACAGCTGCCCTGGGGTAGACTGGCGGAAGGGAGGCTGCCAATCAGCACCATCGGCCCCACCAACACCACCACCACCACTGCTCACGCACACACCACATTCATACAAGGAAATGTGGGTGAAATGTCTTGCCCAAGGACACAACTACTGGCGCCCCACTGTGGCACCTGGTCTCCCATCCAAGTACTAACCAGGACCAGCCTTGCTTAGCTTCTGACTGGCGCCCCCTGTGGCACCTGGTCTCCCATCCAAGTACTAACCAGGACCAGCGTTGCTTAGCTACTGAGATCTGACGAGATCAGGTTTGGTCCCATAGGAGCTAAATACAACTGATGGACAGAATTGTAATGGATTTGTTGGTGGTCAGGATTCCTGGAATACATTCAGTACGTATTTGAGAACAAAGGTCATCTCTATCATATACAGAGCCTTACCACAACATTTTCATTTTCTTAAATTTTTGCAACAAAAACACTCGTAGCATTCGTGGCATTCGTAGATCTCTTGCTGACTTTAAAAAAAGACCATCTCTCAACCAACTACACAACCTCCAAATTATGAATGGAATGAATGAACTCGTTTTAACCTCATCGTGCTGCTCAAAAGCCTTTTATTAGCACAGTTTAGTTGGAGCTTGTATCATCAAATCCTTTTAAATCCTCAAGTACATTTCTTAATTGGAGTTTACAGTGTGGTGACAGCTGCCGGTAGTCTTTTTGCTAACATTACTAAACACAACACTTGCACTATCTCTCCTCTACGCAGTGTTCTAAAGTCTTTTCATTTGTTGCCAGCCTTAGTGAGATAAGGGCTTCCTCAGGGGAAACAGGAAGTGGCCAAGATCTGTTTCCTGATTGCACGTGATTGGTCAAAACCGCATGATAAAGGCGTTAGTCGTACATGCAAAGAAAGAACCGGAATTCCTCACTCTATGATCTATAGGGCACCTGCGAGACTTTCAGTTTTCGTTGCAGTAGTCGGTTATGTTATTATATATGGTATTAATCAGCCTTATGTGATATTTTGGGGGATTTTTCAGCGTATATATTAAAGCGTCTGTATTGCGCTATTTTGAAAAATGTATGCTATGTTTCCTTGTCAAAAACATACCTGGAGTTTTGTTTTTTGCATTCACACATGTTTAACACACAAATCCTGCATATTAAGGCTGAGTTCTTCTCTCAAAACAAAAACACTGTTCCACCTTGTGATGTCATGTGGTAATACAGGAAGTGCTCCACTGTGTTTTTAAACTCACTCATACACCTCCACTAGAATCATTTGAATGATTTCAGCCCTCGAGCTGCCAGTTTCTACTGAAGGTAAAAAGTAGCTGTTAACTTGGAAACTACCACTACATGACATCACAAGGTGCAACATAACTTGGAACTACCACTACATGACATCACAAGGTGCAACAGTGCATTTTGAGCTTTGGGGATGTGGACGGATGTGGACGGATGTGGAAGGATTGCTCAAACATGTGCGAATGAAACAAAACACAACTCCAGGTATGTTTTTGAGAAGGGAACAACATTATAACATGGCTTAAAGCTCAGCAGAGACAATTTGTAGTATTAAAAGTCCTTTATTACACAAAATTGAAATTAATTTACTTAGAATGGCATTTCACATCTCTATCCCCAAAACAGTATATAGAATGCTGTGGTATGTCCTTTTTGACATCAGTTGAACTTGCCTCATTATTGGAATACTTTTCTTGACCAACTGCTGCTGCTGTGTCCTTGAGCAAGACACTTCGCCCACTACTCCCCTCACATTATTGGTTAGTATAAAGTTGTTGTGATATAACATGCAGATGTACAGTCCAAATGGTTGTGTGTGACATTCCCAGTAGTAAAGGTGAAAATAGTGATTTGAAATGAAAATTGGGGGTGCAAAAAAATAAAATTGTGATTTAACAAATATTACATTTTGTGATTAGATTTGTGATTTATGCTTAAAAAGTAAGATTCTGTTCATATGCACAACGTAAAAAGACAAAAAACAAAAAACCCCAGGAGCATTCACATTTGAGAGGAGACTGAAATGTGAACTGATAAACTAATACAAGAATCTCATGCGTTTGTGTAAACTCCAACAAGATTTTTCTATAAGGATATTTTGTTCTTTGCAGAGGACATTCAGATCCACTGACCCACAGATGAATGCTGTTGTTGTGTCCTTGGGCAAGACCACCACCCCCAGTGTCTGTGTACACTGGTGTATGAATGTGTGGGTGAATGGGTGAGTGGTTCCTTGATGTAACAGCGTTTTGAGTGTTTTGAAAGTGGAAAAGTGCTATATAAAAATGTGACTAGCCTGTACGATTTGATAATTACCCCAACTCAAATGGCGATTTCGATATGATTAAAAGTGCAGCCCAAATGAAAATACTGTATGAATTTGGTCCAGTGGCTGTTTTTGTGTTAATGGCCTCGCTAACGTGGCGTTGGCTCTTATGTGTTTGGTAGATTGTAAACACAGGTGCTCTGTCATTTAGTGCTGCACATGCTTTTGTCATAGAAGCCTTCACCAGCTGTGGCCCTCCACTTTGCACAATCTCCCCGCACACTTAACCAATTTGTTCCACTCATTACATTCACCAGCTAAGAAGAATCTTTCAAAAATCAGACCAGCTTCAACAACCACATTTTTTATGATCTGCCAGATAATGGTTGCTATGGAGCCCCTTGAAACAAATTATGATGCATCTACTAGTTGTAACCACAGACTGTATAAAGAAGTGGACTAAGTGAGTGTGACGTCACCTGTAGCGTTCAGCTCCAGTCAAATGAAGCTCATCGAGGCTAGAGCAGTTACAGGGGCCAATTTGGACCAGAGTTTCAACCGCAGGTATCGTAGCAACCAAAGAGCTAATCCGGAGCGAGGCTGTTGAAGGTAACGCTGTCACTCAAACCTGTTGCTAACCAGAGTTCAACCGCAGGTATCGTAGCAACCAAAGAGCTAATCCGGAGCGAGGCTGTTGAAGGTAACGCTGTCACTCAAACCTGTTGCTAACGCTAGCGGGAGGGACCCCGGGGGAAGAAGACATCTGATTTGTCTGCTATTAATGTTCATATCTTGATTTACAGACAAAATGGTCAAATAAAAACACCAGGATCTTGTAGAGCGGGTTAATATGAACATTTTAAGACTAAAATGACGAGATTCGCAGCAGTTACAGAGAGAGGGACGATAATGTTTCAATATAAAGTAATTGGAGCCAGAGTCGATGGAGTCGGAAGCGCGCCCATCATCACCTCCTATTTGGAATGCCGCCGCTAGCAGGTTAGCTCTGTCCATTTATATATAAAGCCTATGGTTGTTCTCCTTTCTCACCTGTTGCTAATGAACTGTAGTTGTGGAATTATAAGATGGGCGGCAAGAGCTAGATTTCCATATTGATTACATGATATTCATAAGAAGTATCGAAAAGGTAAATTCACAAAAGCTGATCATTTCGATTAGTGGCTAGTAGACTTTGGAACTTGTCGTCTCTCAACAAAAACAGCATTTTCTTAATATACGTTTTACTGCCCCCATCTGTATTAAATATTATTGGACTATAGAATGTTGTGATGTCATGCAAGTATATTTAAAAAAATCGATTTTATATTTCAACCTAGGAGTGAGTTCAGGTCATAACTTCTGAAAGCCCATACCTCAATGTGATTCGTTGTCACTTATTCAGAGCGTGGTGAAAGCTGACCAATAGGAGTGAGTGAGTGGGGAAAAATACTGTATTAATATATAAGTTGCATTAAACAGAAAGTCACTGAATCACTATATAACAAATGCGATTGCCAGTTTGATCTAAAAATGGCCATATTGTTCACCATTATTTCCAAACTGTTATGTTGCCTCTGTAGCTACACTTAACAAAGGCTGCAATAGGTTGTGACCATGTGACTTCAGAACACTTCCTGTATGCCTATAGAATTCCTATAGTTTAAACTGTGCTGGAGACAGGTCAGAATTCCATGGTGGAATTTTCTGTTTAACTGTCAGATTGCAGACGTGTTGACCTGGTTTATGGTTAATATCTCTAATTTCTGGACCTATCCACATAAAACAAAAACTGACACAAAGTTTAACATCTTCTCTGTCAGTATAAAAAAACAAAAGTAATTTTTTTTGTTCACTATAGCTTCAAAACGTGGTGTGGTTATTCAACACCAAAGACGCTATTTTTCTGATCTGTTGTGTTGTGTTGTTTCCTCATCTCAAACAGACCTGGAGTTGTGTTTTGTTTCATTCACACATGTTTAACACACAAACCCTGCGAGTTCTTCTCTCAAACAGAAAACGCTCTGTTCCACCTTGTGATGTCACATGGTGGCACAGGAAGTGCTTCACTGTGTTTTTAAACTCCATAAACCTTCACTAGAATTATTTGGATAATTTCAGCCCCGGAATTACCAATCTCTACTAAACTAAAGGTAAAAGGTAGATGTTAACTTGAAAACTACCACTTCATGACATCACAACGTGGAACAGAGCATTTTGAGCTTTGGGGATGTAGACAGACTAATAATAAAGGATTACTCAAACAACTGTGAATGAAACAAAACACAACTCCAGGTATGTTTTTGACGAGGTAGCAACATTATAACATGACTTAAAGCTCATAAGAGTCCATTTTGTGTAATAAACGACCTTTAATATGAAGTTAATAGGGTTCAACATTAGTGGATAATAAGTTTGAATATTTCTTTCAAAAGCAGTGACTTTCTCATAGAGTTATATTGAGACCCTCCATCTGAAATTTTCACCTCATCATACTCAAACCATTTTTCATTCTGCTGTCTGTTGGCTCTTTCTGCTTTCTCTCTCCACTGCAGTGCTTGTTGTTGCCCACGCAGAAACAGACGCCATTTTGGAAAATCTCGAGCTTCTCCCTCATGGCTGTCATCATGTTATCCCTGGCTTTCCTTTCTTCCATTCATTAAGCCTATGAAATAACCTGTTAATATATCTTTATTCAGCAGACTGGATACTTGCAGTGACTCATATGAAACGCAGGCTTGTCAATCAATAGCATTACTCAGCTTGGACACAGTAGTAACTTTGAGCGCTAGTACTGTGAGTATATCTGCGTACTAATTATGGGGTGCGTAGTGGCAGAGTGGTTAGCTTCCAGTTTAAAGGTGCACCATGTCACTCTTCTGGCGGCGGGTCTGGTCTGTCATCTGCTTGTGTCCGTGGAGATGTTATTGCTTTGGAATGTTCCACAGTATGGCGTTAAATGTATCTATTCAGCATTGGAAAACATGCATCCTTACTGTGCGCTGGTTGCATCTCCACAGACCTGACCTGTGACTTGGCCTCGGGGCGTCACCTGCTTGACACCATGGAGGTAGATAAAAGCCATACCATTCCGCCATACCATTTCCATGAAGATAAGCAGGTGGTGTAGTGAAAAAATCATATATCACGATATGGATTCTTTTATATCACGATAACGATATATATCACGGTATACCACAATAAAGTATGTTTTCAGTTATTCTCTGAAAAGTTCGACAAAAATTTCATTGCTTACTTTTCTCCAACTTTATTTTGAAGTGACATTTAACTGAACCGTCACAAATGAGAAACATACATTTTAGTGCAGCAATATAAATGTATCAAATGAAAACAGCTGTGGCGGAGGTACAGTAGCCTTCACATTTTTTTCAAACAGTTATTTAAACTGAATTGTCAAAATAAACTCTATATGCCTTTACAAATGTAACGCGAGATGGCACATGTGATTTGTTTACAGCGCTGGGACGTTTTCTCGTACATTGTGCCTTGTGCAAAAGGCTGCTTTATCTTCGGCTGGCTATGGTTTTTCTTTTCGCAACTTGCCCCCGCTGTTCCACAACTTGGTTTAGCTCGGATTTTTTGGATTTTCATGTGTTCTTTTTCGTGGACCTTCTTTAGGTGATAAAAGAGGTTTGTTGTGTTGGCATCGGGCGCAGGAATAGTCTTGGTGATAAAAGGGTTTGTTGTGTTGGCATCGGGCGCAGGAATAGTCTTGTAGCATAGTTTGCATTTGGCCGACTTCTGCTCCGTGTCGAACCTTTTGAACCCAAAAAGTAACCAAATCACAGACGTACCCCCTCTTTTCGGTAAAGAGCTTCTTCTTGGGCTGTCTGCGTAACTGTCTCTGTCTGTTGCGACTCCGGTGTCCATCGTTCAGCGCTCATGAGTTAAGTAACGTAAAGCAGGTTGCAAACCCGCATGAGAATCAAAGAATGTAAAGCAGCGTCATGTCGCCACAAAACCACAAACCATAAGACGGAGTTTCTTTGTGAAAAATCTTTTTTATTCTTCTTTATTTTCACTTATATAAACTTAGAGTATGTATAGTGACAACACAACACTAATACAATTGTCGCAGGCTATTTAATGATGCTATATAATTGATAAAATTAGGTTAGAAACGATAGAAGAGAAGTGGCACGATAGACACTTTTCTATGGTCATATCACCCAGCACTAGTGGAAATATTGAAAACACTTTACCCGGCAAGTTGAGCCCCATTCCCTCCACTGCTTCTCAAGTCAGAACCAAACAGTGCAGTCAGATTTGTTTTTTTCGGTGACGCATGTGAAAGGGAGGAGCTCACTGGTCACCTATAACATTTTGAGCAAAAGTACAGACCATGCGTGTCCCTGTCAGTCACGCCCCTCTGAGCTCGTGGAGACTCAGTACTGACCAGACTCATCTTTGTGAAGAATTGAAGAAGTGTGTATTCTGGATTTCATGTAAGAAAACACTACAACCAGAAACCGTTTGTTTGTTTGTTTTTCATTCATATTTTGTAGTTCCAAGTGTGTTTGCGGGAATTTATCACATTTTGAGAACTAAAATCTTTATACACACTCAGTTTGTGGGGACCTGCAACAAAAGTCGGACCCCCATGATGTATCAACGACATGACTTAATGTTCAGATATGGGTTAAAATAGGTTAATTTGGGGTTTAGGTTAAGTTTAGAGAAGTAGTGACTATAGTTAAGTTTAGGATGAGTCTCCAGGAAATACATGCAAACATAAGTCAATACAACGACCTCAAGAATCCTGTAAAGTGTGTGTTTGTGTGTTTTTTTCGTTCCTGATTAGAATTCAAACTATGTTCTTTTCCAGATGCAGTAAACAAAGCGATGCAGTCGTTTGCCGTCTGTGTCTCATATTTTTCTGAGTAACTTTTTCTTCGTATTCAGACGATGACAGTGCAAGATATGTATTTAGCATTTCACAGGCAAGGAAAAGAAAACGACTTGCCAAAAGATCTGTGGTGATGTGTTACCTCTGGAGCGTATGTATTGCGATTAGATTTGCGATATGTGTTTAAAAAGTAGGATCCTGCTCCGAGTGCACGTAAACAACTCCAGGAGTGTTAAGACTGAGACGTGAACTGATGCAACAAACAGTCCCATCAGAATGTCTTCGAGGTCCAAACTAAGGCTGCAGCTGACCAATCATCTTTTTTCTCTATTTTTCTCCTTTCTCTCTCTCACTCTCTTTCTCTCCTTTGTCTTTCTCTCTTTCTCTCCCTCCCTCTCTCTCCTTTCACTTGTTGTCTCTCTCTCTTTCTCCCCCCTCTCTCTTTCTTTGTCTTTCTCTCTCCTCTTTCACTCTCCTTTTTTTTCTTTTTCTCCTCTCTTTCTCATTTTCACCCTCTCTTCATCTCTCCCTCCCTCTCTCTCCCTCCCTCTCTCTCCTCTTTCTCTCTGTCTTTCTTTCTCTCTCTCTCTCTCTTTCTTTCTCTTCCTGCTCTCTTTCTCTTTCTTTCTCTCTCCTTCCCTCTCCTTTTTCAATTCGTCGACTAGTCAAACGATTATTTTTATTGCACACTGAGACTTTTAAATACATTTTTAACCAAATAAATGGTTGGAGACTGAAGTCTTCTGGATGGAGACATTTTAAGAATAAAATGTATTATTGATGAAAATGTGAAATTGTCAATTTTTTTTGACATTTCGATTTAAAAATGCCACTGTCTTTGCTATAAAAGGTCTTTTGGCTGGTTGTGTTTTGAGTTGGTATAGTCCAGATGACGATTACGATTATCAAAATACCACTGCGATTATTTTTCCATCCTTGCAGCCCTAGTCGAAACTACAGGTTGCTATGGAAACACTGGATATTCCAGAGGTCATTCTATTTGTCATTCGTGATTTGATGATTGTTACAACTCAAACTTTGATTTCGATTCACTTTCAATATCATGCAGCCCTACAGATAAAACATGGCTCAGTTTGAACTGTTAGGAGTGGATGGGTCAGGACCTTCTCATTCTTAATTTGAACCGTACTGGAGAAACAACCTCCGATCATCATCACAGGTAGTTGCTTCCATGTGGTTCTCATCTAAAACAAGACAGAATGACTAAACGAATCATCATCATCAAACTGTTGCCTCCGTATAGTTTCAGTCAATTCAGCCAATTCAATCCATTTATTATTTATTTTTTTCACATTTTTATCAACACACTGCATGGAGTAAATGGCGTTTTCCCGAACTAGAAGAAAATCGTCAGGTGAGGGCCCCGTCTTTCTCTCCATAAGCTCACTTCATTCATTGTGTGCACAGTTGGATCCAGAGCTTTATAAACTTGACTCTTCCATCTTCCTCTCACAGAAGGCTGCATTCCCTTGTCTCTCCTTTGAGTGTTGCCTGTGATCCCTTTTGCCGCATACAGATACAGATGTGTTGTTGATGTCTTTTTCCCTCTCTACGCCCCCTGCTCTATCTGCACCGCTCCAGCCCCCGGCCTCCATGTTAATTACAGCTCCTCTCCCCCACGTTCGCTCGCTCTCCCTTCTCTCTCTCTTGTTCTCCTTTCTCTCTCTCCTCTTTTTCTCTTTTTCTGCTCTTTCTCTCTCCCTCTATTTTTTTTCTCTTTGTCTTACTCTCCTCTCTTGTCCCCTCTCTCCTCTTTCTCTCGCCTCTTTC
>KN481357.1:27722-47239 GCA_000787095.1 Periophthalmodon schlosseri
CTTTCCCTCTCCTTTTTTCTTTCTCCTCTCTATATCTATTTACTCTCTTTATCTGTCTCTCCTCTCCCCCTTCTCTTCTCGCTCCTCCTTTTTATCTCTGTCTTCTTTGCTCTCTCTCTCGCTCTCTGCTCTTGTTCTCCCTCTCTTTCTCTTCCTGTCTTTCTCTCCTTTTCTCTCTCTCTCTCCTTTCTTCTCCCCTCTCTCTCCTTTTTTCTCTCTCCCCCTTCTCACTCTTTTTTCTTTCTTTCTTTCCCTCTCTCTCTCTCTCCCCCTGCTCTCTCTCTCCTCTCCCTTCTCTTGTCTCTCCCACCTCCTTTTTATCGCTCTCTCTCTCCCGCTCTCTGGTCTCTTTTTCTTCCTCTCTTTCTCTTCCTCTCCTTCTCTCCTTTTCTTTCTTTCACTCTCTCTCTCCTTTTTTCTCTCTCCCCTTCTCTCTCTCTCTTTTTTCTTTCTCTTTCTTTCTCCCCCCTCCCCCCTACCCCCCCTTGCCCCCTCTCCCCTCTCTCTCTGATTCACTCTTCTATTTCCGTCCCCCGTGTAGCCGTGATGCTAGCTCGGCGGTGGCGCGGTCTGCAGCACTAGCGTCAGTTGAAACGAGGGGACGGGGGCGTACACCGCGATGCCCGGCTCAACAACAAATGGGTGTTTAGCGTCATCTGATTGGCACAGATTAGAGGGGGTTTGGAGCTGGCACTGCGGAGGTGGCACTTGCAATGGAGAGATCAGACTGGGTTAAAAGAGCGACTGCAGTGAGGGGCTTCTATGGCAGGAAAAATGGTGATACTTATAGGTTCTGTTCTGCCAACTTACTCTATCAAATTTATATTCTCACCTTTCCTTTTGGGAGTTTCTCTTGACTTCCTTATAGAGTTGCCACATCGACTTATCGTTCAATATATGAAAGTTGGAGCAATGCATTTTTGGGGTCAGTATTTGTCGTGTGCACTTTGTCTTTGCAGTACTGGGAAACTGTTGGTTATTTTTTGGCTATGTAAGATTTAAGCTGTAAAACGTTGAGTGAATAACTTCTATGACTCATTACAGATGTACTTTATGTACTATATGTACATCTGTAATGAGTCATAGAAGATGTAAGTACTATAGCATTTCATTCTGCTGTTTATTGCAGCTCATGATCTTTTAACAATATTGTAGATTTAGAATAGTTTTTGTGGTTTAAATCTGCTTTTGGGTTGTTGTGTCAGTGGCATAAATTATGTATTAATTACGTTCAGCGTATCAGACCTTTTCTTTCTTGATGAAATAGTTTTATAGGTGCACTTTGTAACTCTTCGTGGAGAGGGTACACCATATGTTTGTCTCAATGGAAATGTTATTGTTTTGCCTAAAATGTCCCACAGTATCGCTTTAAACTTGTCCATCTACATGGAGACCAGCAGGTGATGCCACCAGGCTAAAATGCAGATCAGATCTGTGGAGAGGTGACCCCGCTCACAATCAGAATGTTATATCTATGATTTTAAGGTGATGTTAACCATACAAATGCATGTAAAATGGAATAATGTAAAGTTTAATGCCATACAGTGGAAACTTCTAGGCAAAGCAATGACATCCCTATGGATACAAGTAGGTGGCGGACTCCCACTGGAAAAGTTACATAGTACACCTTTAAATTTTAGTTTCCTTCGCCCCATAGCGGCCTACAACACAGTATCCATGATCAAGCCAACATTAAATCAAAATCACAGTTTGAATAGCAGAGTACAAAAGACACAACTGGGTGATATCAATGTTCTCTCCAAATGTTCAAATATCCTGTCTCTGTTGGGTCTGATGTTAAAATGCTGACCCCGTAGTTTAGACTTACAAACCTGTTCCGAAATGCATGGCTTTCTTGTATTAGTTTAGCGGGTGATATTTCAGTTTTTTTGACATGTTGATGCTCCAGGTTCTGTATAAAATTGACAGAGTGCATGAACAGAATTTGTATTTGAATTCTGTCACAATTTGAGATTTGGCAAAAATAGCTTGGCCCTATTGTGTACTTGTACTTTTATCTTTTAGCATGCTCCCGAAACAATATACTGTATTTGAAACCCCAAAGCTTACAGTTGTATTAATAAGTTAATGAAAACAGTGTCAGGCGCGATATTGGCAAAATCCATCAGTACTTTCTCCCTCATCAGTACTTTCTCCCTTTATTTAGTTAGTGCTTTTGCTGTGTACTTATTTCCCCTCTAAACGTTAGGATTGAAAAGTATTTGAAAAGTGCATTTATTTCCACAGTAAATGTCAGCATGTCCCGTGTTGATGGAAACAATAGTGTGTTTGACATTTAGCGCAGAGCCAGTTCTGTAAGAGTCCTGGGTTCACCTGTGCTTCTGCTCCTGCCCCCTCACCAGGGCTGTCCCTCTGCACCTGCCCCTCACCTGAGCTGTGCCTCTGCTCCTGCCCCTCACCAGAGCTGTGCCTCTGCTCCTGCCCCCTCACCAGGGCTGTCCCTCTGCACCTGCCCCTCACCTGAGCTGTGCCTCTGCTCCTGCCCCTCACCAGAGCTGTGCCTCTGCTCCTGCCCCCTCACCAGGGCTGTGCCTCTGCTCCTGCCCCCTCACCAGGGCTGTGCCTCTGCTCCTGCCCCCTCACCAGGGCTGTGCCTCTGCTCCTGCCCCCTCACCTGAGCTGTGCCTCTGCTCCTGCCCCCTCACCTGAGCTGTGCCTCTGCTCCTGCCCCCTCACCTGAGCTGTGCCTCTGCTCCTGCCCCCTCACCCAGGGCGTGCCTCTGCTCCTGCCCCCTCACCAGGGCTGTGCCTCTGCTCCTGCCCCCTCACCTGAGCTGTGCCTCTGCTCCTGCCCCCTCACCTGAGCTGAAGGGGCTGTGCCTCTGCTCCTGCCCCTGGACTGTGGTGGTAAATAAGGACAGCTTATATATAGTCATAATAAGTACATTGATGACGTATTTAGGACTGTTATTGTTTTTGCATCAGATATTTTTAAATCAACTGGAAATTGCTTATTCACTTCACAAGTGTACACTGAACAAAATGCTACATTTGTGCTTCACTTTTCCTCATCAAACATCACAAAATACCATTACATCACTTATCTGTCCAGCTCAACTGTCATTGTGTTTAAATGTGTGCGCTCTATGGGTCCTTTATTTATGAGGTCAGCTGACCAGCTCCTGCTGCTGTGCCCAAAGCCAGGCTCAAGACCAGAGGTGACAGAGCCTTTTCTGTGGCAGCGCCCGGACTATGGAACAGCGCCCTCTGCCTGTCAGATCCTCACCAGAGGTGCAGAGCCTTTTCTGTGGCAGCGCCCGGACTATGGAACAGCGCCCTCTGCCTGTCAGATCCTCTGAGTCTTTAATGAAGTTTAAGACTAGACTGAAAACTCACCCCTTCTCCCTGGCATTTAATACTCGACAGGATAACTTGGTGTTTTATTATTCTTTACCTATGTGTCCTGTTATCTGTACATTTGTTTTCGCTGACTTTTATGTAAAGCACTTCAGGCAGCTGAGGTTTTTTAAATGTGCTATATACATAAAATTAAATTGAACTGTAGTAAAGGGTCTGATGTGCTCAACACATTTATATTTAGTATTGTGGAATAAATCATTTTAATATGCTCTTTGGCTGTAGCATTTAGATGAACTGTTACAGCAGTTTGAAAAATATACCACAACTGGATTTCTAAGACCAATGGCAATTATGCTTTCATTAAGTCATAATTTGTTCCTACCTTGTGCTAATGCATTTTCATTTCCATATAACAGAAATAGAATGGTTATAAAACAGTAGTAGGGCTGTGCAATTAATCACATTTACATTACTATGATGATTGTTGCTCTAATAAATGACAACATTTGTGTATTTGAGACGATTAAACTGAATCTCAAACGCTCTGAGATGGATGTAAATGGTGGGATTGTATCTGAGACATGCATCACCTACTCATTTCATGTTTGTGTTCTCTTTATTTGAGGTGCACTGATGCCCCGCCTTCTCTCTAAGAAAGTAACCCTTAAACATTCTCTAACAAAGCCATAATTGGTTGCAAACTGTGATGTAATAGGTGTAATAGGCTCTGCTGTGTAAATATGTGCTGATTTTGCAGTTACTCCCTCTGATAGTGATGTTCAGTTTGCTCACAGCTGACAGTTGACAGCTGAGAATTGTGGGAGTGAACCTGTCCTCGTACTGTACTACACTACGACCGCGCTCTCCCCAAAGCTGTGTGTGCCCATGAATAATGGATCCTCTGACACTATATGGACTGTACTGTGTGAGCCCTGTGTGACCCAGATACCACTGTCACTGTCCACAGCTCCTGGCGCTACCTCCTTTCTCTTAACTGGAGAGTCCTGGACAGTCTTCAAACGGTTTGTTGTTGGGATGGTCCATTAAAGGCACTGTGCTTGATTTTTACCATCTTAAAATTCCTCACTTACCTTGTATATTCTGAGCATTGTAAGCATTCATAAGTGCTTTTCACAACTTTCAGAGACCAGAGTAGAGTTTTGCAGTCAGTATAAAGCTAACAACTAGCATGCTAACACGCACTTCAGGATTATCGGACAATAAAACGGTTTCTAATTGGATGACAACAGTACATAGCAGTTTATTTGACCTAAAGAGCTGCTTATACAATATATCTGTCCTGGGGCAAGTCCATAGGCTGTATATCTAAATGGACATGGCTAACCTGTTAGCTGCCGCGTTCCAAATAGGAAGTGAGTAAACTGTGGCCCCTCTCTCCGTAACGGCTGCAGTGAGCCTTGTCATTTTGGTCTTAAAATGTTCATGTTAACCTGCTCTACATGGTCCTGGGGTTTTTATTTGGCTATTATGTCCTTAAATCAAAATATGAACATTAGTAACAGACCAATGAGGTGCCTTCTTTCCTCCAACAGATTTGATTGACAGCGTTGCTAAGCGCCCGCTTCCTCCTAAACCAGCGGTGTGGGTGGGAAGGGGCGTTACCTTCAACAGCCTCTCTCCTGATTGGCTCTTTGGTAAAAATTGAGTACAGGATTTTTAAGTATTTTCCAGCGGATATCAATATCCAATTTTTGTCTTGCTGTTGTGTCCGTTGAACAATATTTCCCATTGTTGAAAGGATTCAAATCAAATGAATTAAAACTAGGCCGCCATATTTTGTTAAAGATGCTCTATGTAACTTTCTGGGGGGTCCTGCAATTGCTTGTCTGGATTGCCTTCCACAGTATAGCATTACTTATTTCCATGGAGACAAACAAGCGGCGCACCAAGCTTAGCAACAGGTCACAGCTCTGCTCTTTTGAGCAATAAAAACACAATATAATTTAATTAACTAATACAAGATGAATAATGCCAGACTGTTAAATGCTCCAGACACAGCAATAACATCTCCATGGAGACAAGCAGGTGCCATACTCTTTGGAAAAGTGAGTGCACCTTTAACTACTACTACAACAGCTACTACAACAGCTACTACAACAGCTACTACAACAGCTACTACAACAGCTACTACAACAGCTACTACAACAGCTACTACAACAGCTACTACAACAGCTACTACAACAGCTACTACAACAGCTACTACAACAGCTACTACAACAGCTACTACAACAGCTACTACAACAGCAACTACTACAACTATTACTACAACTAATATTACTACTGCTGCTATTACTACAGCTACTACTATTACTACTACTACTTCTAATATGACTACTACTACTACAACTACTACTACAACTACTACAACTACTACTACTACAACTACTACTAACTACAACTATACTACTACAACTACTACTACTACAACTACTACTACTACATAAAAACGGAGGCGATTTTGAACAGGTGAGGTTTTGGGACTGTTCTGAAGTTGAGTGTGGCTGAGTCTCTGCTGTGTTTGGGCAGGGAGTTCCAGAGGGTGGGCGCAGCAGCGGAGAATGCCCCGCCCCCCAGGTCTGATCATAGTTTTACGCCTTCGCTCAGGTACAATATGCCATAACTCCAGCAGACACTTGCGTAATACTGCAATACTGCTTTGGTTATTAATAGTGCTGATAATAATAAAAGTGCGAATACAGTACGCCGTCTCAGTGTTATGCAAATGAGTTGTTTTGAGTGACTCAGCCGTGTAGAAACATCTGCTCCTCGGACTAACACACTGGCCCTTTAATCAAAGTGGGACGCTCAGTGGGACCGGAGAGAATGCATGTGAGTGGGTAGGACAGCTGGGATCTGTTGGACAATCGCGTTCTTTGCTTCATATACAGGCCTGTCATGATAATCACTATATCGACTGTATTTTTGGGGTCAGTGTTTACCGCGTAGAAAACTGTTGGTTTGTTTGAAGATTAAAGCTGTAAACGATTGAATGAATAACTTCTGTGACTCATTACAGATGCAAACTAAGTACTTCCGTTTCATTCGGCTGTTTGGATGATCCATTAAAGGCACTGTACTTGATTTTTACTGTCTTAAAATTCCTCACTTACCTTATGCATTCTGAGCATTCTAATTATTCACCATGATGAGTTTATAAGTGCTTTTCACAACCTTCAGAGACGAGAGCTGAGTTTTGCAGTCGCAGTAAAGCTAACAACAACTAGCATGCTAACACGCACTTCTGAATTATCTGACAATAAAACACTTTCTAACTAGATGCCACCAATACATAGCAGACTTATTTGACCTCAAGTGCTGTTCATATAATATATCTGTACTGGGGAAAGACCAGTTTTGCTCAAATACATGGCTGTTTATTGCAGCTCATGATTTTTTTTAACAATATTGTAGATTTAGAATAGTTTTTGTGGTTTAAATCTGCTCTTGGGTTATTATGTCAGTGATTTTTTTGTGAAATTTGTTTCAGTATTATCGTTTATAGTCTATATTTACTTCAGCAATATATCAAACTTCAAAATGTGTTATTGTGACAGGCCTATTCATATCTCAAAATAAGATCATTTCTAAAAGGGCAGTGCAGTGTTTACTTGAGTCAGGTGTAACTGTCAGTGATCAGCTTGGGTCTTTTTACATGGAAAGGTCTATGTCAGTAAAAGAATGTGGTTTGGAGCGGAGTTCAAACTTTGCGAGAAGAAATTTGACTTTTTATGTTCAGGAAATTCATATTGATGTAACTGATGTTTTTTATCTCCCAGCCCTAAATTCAGTGGTGGAAGAAGTACTCAGTTGTGTTAAGTATAAGTACAGATACTAGAGCAAAAATATACTCAAGTAAAAGTAAAAGTATCACATGAAAAAATCTACTTAAGTAAACGTATTAAAGTCCCTGTTTAAAAATGTACTTTTGAGATCTAATAAAGCTTCAAATGTAGTGATTTTGATAAAGATTTGGCTGTTTTTAGCTGAATATTTGTGTTTGCTCAAACTACAAACATGTAAAAGCCTTTTCAGCAAGTCACAACAGTAATAAAAAATACTTTTACTTTTCGGTCCAATTCAAAAATGTAGAAAATACAGATACCTGCTCTCAAATGTAATGAAGTAAAAGTAAAAAGCATCCACTTTACTACTTGTACTTTGTTGCGTTCCACCACTGCCTAAATGAAACTATGATCTGGCTCCACAACAAAAATGAATTGAAAAATGAAATGACTTGACCTGAAAGCCAAGCTAAACCTGCATGTTTCATTGCAACAGAGCATCTTAGAATGTGATCACTTGCACTGTAGGTTTTTAAGAGCAGCTTAAGAACGGCTTCATTAATTCAGAAATTGTTTTGGAAGAGGTGTAATGTTTTGAACTGTATACAGGTAACTAAACATGGCCAACCCATAGCCCAAAGCTCTACTGCCTCAGCTCTGTAAAATAACTGTTAATAATGAATTTCGGTTCCCATCATAGACAGTATAAAGAAGTGGACTAAGTGAGTGTGACGTCACCCACAGCGTTAGGCTCCAGTCAGATGAAGCTCACTGAGGCTTGCAGTTATAGAGCGAATTTGGAGCAGAGTCCCGATCATAGCAACCAAAGAGCCAGTCCGGAGCGAGGCTGTTGAAGGTAACGCCCCTTCTCGCCCGCACCGCTGGTTTAGCACAGAGCGGGCGATTAGCAATGCTTCAGTCAAACCTGTTGCTAATGCTAGCGGGAGCGACGTCGGACAGAAGGCAGCTGATTTATCTGTTATTAATGTTCATATCTTGATTTACTGACAAAATGGCCAAATAAAATCACCAGGATCATGTAGAGCGGGTTAATATGAACTGCAGCAGTTACAGAGAGAGGGGTGACAGTTTTTCAGTCTAAAGTGACTAGGAGACAGAGTCGATGGAGCTGGAAATGCGCTCATTATCATGATCCTGTTTGGAACGCCGCAGCTCCGTCCATTTATATATACAGTCTGTGGTTCCCATACAATATGAAAAGCTTATTCTTCACCAGAATTCGAATGAATCATTTTGAGGACTTTTCACATTCAAAAGATAAAATATTAGTATGTATATCAAATAAGGCATTCTTTACATATGTATAATAAAACCAAAATGAAAGTTGTATAAATGAATGACTCTATCTGAGACAGTGACAGTCTGGTGTTATTTATAGCTCAGGCGGATGCTTTTATCTGCTCTGAGGACTGGAGACAGGAGAGGACACTACTGTCAGCTTGTGCAGTTTCACACCTGAAGGGGGCAAAAACACTAAGAGGAGTAGAAGTAGTCTCTCCCTCTATCCTCTATCCCCTTCTCCCTCTATCCCCTTCTCCTTCACTCAAAAACCTGGAGACGGAGGAGTGCCCTAGAACAGCCTTAGACCCTCTCTTCTTTCTCCTCTCCCCGCTCTTGCTCTCTCCTCTCTCTCCCTCTCCATTTTCTTCTCCTCCTCTCTCTTGCTCTTCCCATTTCACTCTCACCCTTCTCTCTCTCTCTGTCTATCTCCCTTTCCCCCGTCTCTCTCCCTCTCTCTCTCTGTTGCTCTCTCCCTTACTCTCTCCTCTAGCCCCTCTCTCTTCCTTTACCACACTGTTCTTTGGAGGGAGGAAGAGAGCGTTTATTTTTCCGCACAATTACCGTTTCACTTTGAGAGGAGGCGAGGTGAAGCGCGACACTTTGGGCTGCTGCCTTGCACTTTTCAAACAGAATCACGTTTGAATGTTTTTATTTCTTTATTTCTTTATTTTGTGCTTTTTATCTGCCCAGTGTGTCTTGGACCAACTCTTCCTCAGACGAGCTCGGTTCAGGCAGTTTTTCATTGTGTGATTCAGACAGATTTTGGTTCATGTGTAAAAGAATTGATCACTTTAGTAGGATTCATGTGTTTAATTTTATTGTTTATTTGTGTGTTTCACAGTTAAATCTAAGCTGCAGCTGAAAATGGTGAAATATCACAAGCCCAGGCACAGCTTTTATACATGATTTAAATTGATGATTTCACTTTGAATTTTTATTTTTTAAGGAATATCCCTCTTGTGTGAGATATTTTTCACAGTTAAGTTACCAGGCATCTGAAGATAGTAGAATATCATTAGTCTAGGAACAGCTTTTATACATGATTTGAATTCATGATTTGACTGTGATTTTTGATAGATTCTGATTGTTATGATAAATAAATAAATAAATAAATATATTTATTTAAAAGGCACCATATAGATGATGTTTTCAGTTAAGTCTAAATTTCATCTGAAAATAATAGAATATCTGAGCACAGCTTTTATACATGATTTGAATTTGTGATTTTTGATAGATTTTGATTATGGTATTTTTTGTTTTTCTTTTTTTAAATTTACCACTTGTGTGTTAAGCCTGTCACACACTACAAAATGTTTCAGTCTTAAATGATTTTTAAACGTGTGACAGAGTGCAGACCACAGACCTGCAGCGAAGAGACCGCACGCCACAAGCTAAAAACACGAGCTAACAAAGCTAGCACACCTCTGTCAGCCGTTTCCTGTCTAGAGTAAAACGACTGGCTTTGAGACGCTGAAGTGTTCTAAAGATCAGAGCATTGCACTTCTAGTTTAGATACAAGTCAAAACTGTTATTATTTCTGAAATCAGATCAGCGCCGGGGGGATTTACGTAAACAGACACACGTGAGGATCTGCTCTCAACTTTCTTACTTTTGACGCTTCAAACTGGATTAACGGCGCTGTTTTGTGGACTGGGTGTCATTTGCGGAGGACACACACAGCTTAACTTTACAACTTTGCGAGACATGAATAATAAAGTCACTTAATTATTTTTGTTTGTATCCTGTGCCTCTGTGTCCGTCGCTCCGTCTGCCCCGACGCTGTTTTATTGGCTGGTGCAGTGGCGGCGATGTTTTACGGTTGCTTAAAAATCACGTACAAAGACACAAAGGGAGAAGCAAATCGGGTCCTAAATCGGGCAAATGATCCTGTAGTATGTGGCGGACTTTAATTTACACATGATTTGAATTCACGATTTGACTGATTTTTGACAAAAGTGATTATTATATATGAATTCATCACTACATGCAAGATTTTTCTGGTTGACTTTTAAATCAAAATTTGGTTCTAACTATATCTAAAGAGTGTACTGTGTCATAAATCGGCTAGCACATTATCTCATACATTACAGTATTATGACATCACTTCCTGTGCGCCCATTAGGAGGTCCCCATTCACAATAAACATCTATTTCTGTCTGTCGTGGTGTAGACGGCTGTGATCACACCGCGCTTTGCCTAAACATGACCGGGCTCTTCGGTGATGTCGTCAGCGGTGTCTCTGGCTCGTGTCTGCAAACAAGACTATTATCGCTAGCAACAGGACGCTAACAACACGATTCTTCACTAAACCAATTACAACTGTTCACATGGTGTGTGATCACTTCCTGGTTTCACTGTATACAAATGAAATGCAAATGAATGACATAAAACAGCCCAGTTATTGTTGTATAGGAATGTCACAAGACCAAATGTCAAAATAATCACTATATCGACTTATCATTCTATATATGAAGCTGGAACAATATTTTTTTGGGTCAGTATTTATCGTGTGTACTTTTTCTTTGGCACTACTGGGAAATTTTTGGTTATTTTTGGGCTATGATAAAATTTAAGCCGTAAAAGGTTGAATGAATAACTTCTATGACTCATTACAGACGCAAACTAAGCACTAAGTGTTTCATTCTGCTGTTTATTTTCACTTCAGCAATATATCGAACTGAATTATCTTAACATCCATATTGTGCAAACATAACCTAATTATAAAGCATTCTCTAAAGCAAGTTACTTTTTCTCTTCAGAGTACAGTTACTTTCCTAAATTAAAAGACATACATGGCGGTACGTCGTTATGCAGTTTTGGCTTTGAACTGCACAGTATTAGTGAGTAAAACAAGAAAACACAGCTCTTGCAGTGTGTGTATGTGTGTGTTTTTTTGTCTCTAGTTGGATAAAAATGAGCGGATAACAACGATAAAGCAGGTTGAATTCATATGTCATGTTTTTTTTTACTATAATATAATGCAACCTGGTGTAAAAGTATTCCAAGTGTTCAGAATACAGTGCTCTGATTGGCCCATGTGACGGCACCTTTAAATCGTGGTTTCGGTAATTGTGAATAATCTTAAAATTTGACTGTTTCTTCTCACAATAATAATACTATAGCTGGATATCGGTAAACCCCACCAACAAACACATCACGAGCTTGCCGACAAAAACGGCGCGTTCACAATAGCTTTCTCAGTTCAAAGTGGTCTTCTGAAGCGCGTGTGCCCTGTGTCCCCGGTCATGTGCGTCTCGTGTTTTGTGTCGCAGTGGGCGCTCTCAGTCATCGGGCACGTCTCCTCTGTAATTTGGACGATGACTCATGGCCCATTGAGGCTGATTTAAAGTCGCTCTGTGCCCATAGTGTTCCACCTGTGCAGCCTGCGCTATGGCAACAGCGAGACTGAAATAACAGCTCCTGCAGTGATCTAGTGTAAAGCAGACATATTGCGCAAAATCAACTTTTAAGAACATTTAAGCCCCGTCTCAGTTACACACTGGAAGTTGTATTTAGAGTGACTCACACAGGTTTGAGATCTTTATTCTCCTGCATTCAAGACGTCATTGCTCCAAGAATTCGCGCAAACATTTTTTCTCGAATGTAAAATAAATCCAATGTAACATTACACAGGGCACTAGTATGGCCTGGCAGAGCGGTACTTTGTTGTGCAAACTTTTTTTTTTTTATTAAGTCATTTCAGATCAATTTTGTTATTTAAAATGCCCAAAATAGTGTTGTCACAATACTAAAATTTCAAACTCTACTTCAGTACTAAGCAATATACTTGGCAGACTTTCTTTCTTTCGTCTTTCTTCTTTTATTTGTCAGGGACCATGTACAAATTCATTAATCTTACAAAAGAAAAGATGATTTTTACCAGATTTAGGTACTGTTACTTTCCATCTGCAGTCTGTGGGCAGGTGAACACACATTAAAATACACATTTCATTACAATTACATTATAAGACTATCAGTTCATCATTAACATCAGCAGTTAAATACAATAATATCGGTGCCAATCTCCGTACCGATATTAAAAAAAAAATCATTATGTGCAGGTTTTTACAGACGGGAAAGAGGCTTTTAGCTGTTTTGCGTCACAAAAATGGAATACACACCAAGGAAAACAAAATTGGATACTTTGGTGACACAGTTGCAATTTAATAATCTGGTAATGAACCCAAGTGCTCTCATTGAGTTCCCCTGTGTAAATGAAGATAAAGAAAGAAATGCTAAAATAGTACTTAAAATAGCTGTGTGTAGGATTACCTGTTATATTTGACTCACTTCTCTCTATTAAATCATAGAAAATGACATAGACATATTAGTCTATGTGTCTTATACTTGTTCTGATACAGCTCAAGATCATTCTAAAGATATTCAGGAAAGGTTCATTTCTGTCCTGTGAATGTGACTTTTTTTTTTGTATCGATTCTTGTTCAAATGAGAATCTCATTTTGATACTAGTTTTAGTATCGATTAGTATCTGATTTTTGATACTTTTCACAACCCTGGTCCAAAATATAATGTAAGGTGTCACTGATTATAACTATGTAGTTGACTCTATTGTGCAGCGTTTGTCTAGATTGATTTGAAAATAAACAGAAGAGGGGAGGGATGGTGAGTATTTGAGATTTAAATACCTAAAGAAATAAGAGGTATTTTTTTGGATGAAATTAGTCAGATATGATTAATCTAATGCTGCAGCTGTTTCAGTTGTTAATAAGAACAGAAGAGAATGGAAATGGGCAAGAACAAGTTGTTATCGCAGCTATTTCTTTTCCAGAACAGCTTGCAACGCATAAACTTTCCAGCTCCTCAACCTCGGGTAATCATACAATAATCATGTGTGAATTCATTGAAGATCGTTTGGAAACGGTTCGACCAGAGCAAAGGAGGCACATGACTTTTACTTCATACTAGGGTTGTCACGATACTGTAATTTCAAATTCGATACTAAGGAATAGATTCGATACTCAACACCGATTTTCGATACCACAGTGATAATAAAAAACTCTTTCTTTAGACAATAGAATGTGATTTTCAACATTAAATCGTAGTACTTTCTTTTATATGCCTTATATCTGTGTAATCCCTCAGTCGTCCAGTAGGTTCCATAGTGGTCCATAGGCGTATCTTTTCTATTGTCAATGTGCCATCGAAATTGGTAGTATCAACCATTTTCCTGGGACAACACTACCACAAATATATTTTAAAATGGCAATTTCAATGGCCACAGTTACCAGAATACAAATGCTGCAATTATCAAAATTAAAAAAAAAACGAATCCTTTGTGCAAAATCGAATATCCTATCGGCATGTGGTACATGGTAAATTTGTAGTTTAGACCTCTCGAAAAATGTGAAAAAGAACATTTTAAACGGTTTGCAGTGGCCCAAAGGTATTCCTCCCTTACCTTTACACTTTAAACATCCTAATTATTCACAGGGATGAGTCTATAAGCACTTTTCACAACCTTCAGAGGCCAGCACAGAGTTTTGCCATCACGGTAATGCTAACAATTGGCATGCCAACGTGCATTTCCTGATTCTTGGACAATAAAATACTTAAGAATTTGATACAGACAGCACACAGCAGTCTTATTTTGACCTCAAGAGCTGCTTATGTGATATATCTGTGCTGAGGCAAGACACGTTTTTCTCAAATACATGTAAAAAAAATGCATACAGCCACTTTTAAAATTTAAACCGATTCCCATTGGTTTTAAAACACAAAATTGCAATATTTGTTTATCTTTCCTGTAAGTGCTAAAATAGTACTTAAAAATAGCTATGTGTATATGTTCTATTTGACTCACTTCTCACTATGTTGCTAATAGGTCCCTCTGCTAACACACTAGCCCAGTGAATCCTCCCTGCTCTGCGAGCTCAGCTGTGGAGCGACTCTAGACTGTGTTTTCTACAGGATCTGGCCCTGTTTAGACGCGGCTAAAAGGTTATCTGTGCCGCGATTGGTCGGCTCGACTGCAGCAGCCAGCCAGTTGTCAGTCATTTGTCCAAAAACGTTTCCCAATCTACAAACAACATCTGTGGCTGTTTTAGTTGGGTCTTACTGTGATAAAAATGAAATTGTGTTCAGTGCTTTGAAGCTAAAAGTTTTAGAATCTATGGGTATATTTACTCAAAACTGACTGACCAGCTTGGACACAGTTGCTCAGAAATGCTAAAAAACGTACCTTAAAACAGGTGAATTGAATTATATTAAAATATGATAAATATTTTCCAGACAAAAAGTGTAGCAAAAGTGCAAATTCGTGAATGAATGCACTAACTTTTCTGGTGGACAGGTTGCTACCTGCTTGTGTTTGTGGAAAGGTTATTGTTTTGCCTGGAATATTCCACAATATGGCATTAAACATATCTATCTAGCATTTGTTGAATAACTGATGTTTTATTGCTCATGCAGATACAGATACATTACAAAAATGTTTTCCTTACCTGTGGATGGGCTTGTGTCTCCACAGATCTGACCTGTACTGGGTACTGTACCATGGAGACAAAGAAAGTTACATAGCACACCATTAAATAACAGGTGTTACATAATAAATACATCTCCTGACTTATTGGGTTTTAACGGCGCAGTGGCTGGAGGGGGAGGGTCCAAGTACATATATGGTGATGGCATCTGAACCAATCTGTGACCGCTGTGGCATTTAAAATCACTGCCAGCGTGGGTGATGTCTGCAATCTTTGCCTCATTAACAGGCAGCAAAGAGAGGTGTCAGCGCTTTACAGCGGAGGAGAAGACGATGCTCGTCTGTCGAAAAAACAAGAGAATTATTTAAAGGAACAGTAAAACGGCCGTGAAGCCCCATGATGGAAGTACGCACCAGTAGCGGCGCCAGAGAATTTTGGATGGGCTGTGACAGAAGTGACTCGGCCTGTGTTCCAGACACTCCGTGTGCACGTGCCCCCTTTCATACACGAGCGCCCTGTAGGCCCGTGCCCACGCACACACGTCAGACTTTTCAGTTTTCTCTGTTCCTCCGTTCTTTTGCTTCCCATTACGCAGCAGAGCCATGTCTTTCTCATGTGCGTCCCGTCCCACCGCAGACCCTCTGATCTCCTCTCACCCCCTGGTCGCAACCGCTCCCGCCTGTCCCGAGTTTCCACAGCTGTGTACTGCTGACCGCTCACATTATTGTGCCACTGGTGTCCACTGCATTTGGTCCCAAACACGTGGAGGTCTCGCTAATTTATGTAAAACATTTGTCATATAAAATTTTGTTTCTGATTGTCCTGCTTTGCGCACAGACATAGATTATACAATTAACACAGGGGGAGGATGCACGACCTGTATTTGCCCCGCTCAGGTGATTGATATGACAGATCAGCGCTGAGGAGGGAGAGACATTTCCTTTCTAAGCGCGTGTTAAATAGACTCACTATGAGATTTGATCAGAGATTTGTGTGGGTGTTCTGGCCCCCTGGCACGACACCCAAGGGATCGGTGCCTTTGAGATGGGAGGTTATGGGACTGCAGTGTGCGCTTACAGAAGGAGCAGATTGTGCAGGTGTCCGGAACAGAGCGGCGCATGAGAGACGTGCGTCCGCTCCGCTGTCAATCAAAGCGCGGGCCTGATCCGGCTCCACTGTCCCCGTCTGTGAGAGGTTCAGCCCGCTCCAGGGCTCCTGGCAGAGCTGTCTACGGTTCTGATGGTAGCCTACCTACTGGAGACTCATTTTATACACTAACCAAATCAGCACAATGGGAATAATTTGGTCACGAAATGGAGTTGATGATGGAAAAAGCACGAGGATGTGAGGATCAACAGATCCAGCTCATTTTCATGGATTTTCCTGCATTCCTAGTTTTATTTTTCATTTTTTCCAACTTCTTTCACACAGTAGTTAATGGCGTGGCTCTTCAATGCTTTTTAGTTGAGATCTTAGTTATGTAAATTATATTGATATTTTTTCTCTTTGTAGAGTTTGTGTCATTTCTCCAAATTCTATTCACTTGTTTTTTTCCCTTTGCAGTCTGGCTTGAACACTCAGTGTTAAGAATCATAGTCTCCTCCACATCAAAACAAATGTGTCAGATGTAAACCTCCTTCGGACACAGATCACCCACAAACACCTGGCCGCAGCGCTGCGATCCTGAAAACAAAACAAGGACAAGATGTATCTGAAAGCCTGAACACTGGATGAATAAATAATATAAGCTTGTAGCGTGCTAAAGTAGTGACGCTATCTTAACTCCTTTGTGTATCACCTGGCTTCCTTTAGAAAGAAACAGAATATAGACTAGAGGATGCTATCTATAAGAACAAAACTGTCTATAATCAGAAAATGAGTTTATAAAAAGTACAGGGACTTGCAGTGTAATCTTACAAGCAAGAGTAAAAGATTATGTGCACTGTGTAAAAATATATAGTCCAGTTACTGATATTTGAATCTCGATGAAGGCACATTTTAGCACATTTTTGAACAGATGTGTTATTAGGAGGAAAAAAATAATAATTTATACATTTTGTCATTCATAATCTCCATTCACTTCTCAGTTCTTATCCTTAAAACAGTAATATTTGTTGATGTAGTAAAGTAGTAGTAAAGTTATTAAAGGTCCTATATCACACACAGCCAGGTTATAACGTTGTTACTCCCCCGTTTTGTTTCAAGGTAGTGTACCTCAAAGTGAAGGTGTATGAAGTTTAAAAACACAGGGGAGAACTTCCTGTTTTACCACATGACATCACAAGGAGGAACTGAGTGTTTTCAGTTCAGCCTAAATATGCAGGGTTTGTGTGTTAAACATGTGTAAATGAAACAAACACAACTCCAGGTCTGTTTGTGACGAGGAAATATTATAACATAGATCGGAACATATGGGCCCTTTAATATATTTTCTTTTTCTTTTTTTGTCTTATTGTAAAGCTGCACTTAAGTAGCATGATTTCCTCCGCAAACAGCAAAGCATTCCATCTAAATATGTAGAAAATCTGCTAACGCTATAGTTTAGGCCTCTACAAACATGTTCTAAAATGCACGGGGCTCTTGCATCAGTTCAGCAGTTCAGATTTCAGTCTTCTCTCTGTCTTTCTCTGCTTGAAAGTGTTTAAAATACACACACTGAACAAAATTCTACTATTAAAACACAAATCGCAAACCCAATGCTTGTTTAGCCTTAGTGCACATGCTGGACAGTTAACAGTTGCTAGCATGACATTATGAAACAAAGTGGCGCATAGTAACACATCTTCTCAGTCAGTAAATAAACAAAAGGGGACTTATTTTTTCCACAGTAGGTTCAGAAAGTGGTGCCATTATTCAGCTCCAAAGGTGTGCTCATTGTCAGCTGAAAGGATATTAAGACACGAGATTAACATTGCAGGTTTGTGGAGCCAATCTCAAACAAATACTGATAAGGTTCAACTTTGCATTATACCTGAAATTGAGATGCAAATTTAGGACTGTTGTGTTGTCACGATATTAAGATTTCAAACTCGATTTTGAGACTAAGGAATAGATTTGATACTCTGATACCACGATGATAATAAAAACGCTCTTTCTTTAATACTCCCATGTGGCCTTATGTCTGTGTAATCCCTCAGTCGTCCAGTAGGTTCCATAGTGGTCCATGGGCGTGTACTAGTCTATGTGTCTTATACTTGTGAAAGATACAGCTCAACATCATTCTAAAGCTGTTCAGGAAAGGTTCATTTCTGTCCTGTGAATGTGACTTTTTTAGTATCGATACTTGCTCAAATGAGTATCCAGTTTCGATACCAATTTTCGATCGATTACCATCTGATTTCCGATACTTTTGACAACCTTATTTACATCTCCCATGCTTTCATTAACCAATTTTCGATCGATTAGCATCTGATTTCCGATACTTTTGACAACCTTATTTACATCTCCCATGCTTTCATTACACATTTTCTCAGTTTTAGTAGTGACAGTACATCCAACTGAAGAGCAATCCTGGCAATTGTAAAGGAAGCATGATTCTCTCTCCCCTCCCACTCTCACTCGTTCAAACTCATCGCCATGGAGACGTGAGTGCGGTCTGAGCGAAGATTGAGCTGCCGCCGACCATCTCACCAGTGCGCTTTTCACAATCTCTTTTGAAAACCCGCAGCCTTTTAACCATTGTAAAAGTGACATTAATTTTTGCTAAGTGTGAAATTGGTTTTCTTTTGTGTGTGTTTTGCAGATGCGGTGCTGAGATGAGCGGCCTGGCAGCTCTCTGACAAGCACTGACTCAAGTTGATCATCGGCTCTTCCGGCTCTGGGCCAGGTGAGTTATACTTTGTGTAAGTATCGGAGAAATGTGGAACGTGAACGGCTTTGTGGTTGGGATATTTATTTATTTTATTGATTTTATTTAATAGTTGATGGGGACAGTGCATATTAACAAACATCTGTAACAGTTACAGTTACAGGTTTTTTTGTTTTTTTATCCTGTCCGGTCTTAATTGGAGTTCAAG
The DNA here is from genome assembly GCA_000787095.1 of Periophthalmodon schlosseri. NCBI lineage: Eukaryota > Metazoa > Chordata > Actinopteri > Gobiiformes > Gobiidae > Periophthalmodon > Periophthalmodon schlosseri. The sequence goes on from KN481357.1 coordinate 46,605, forward strand.
AATTGCACAAAAGTCATAGGACAGTAAAAATGATCAAAAAAGTGCAGAACTATCACCAGGGCCAGGGGTAACATTACAACATTAAAGCATCTCAAAAAGTCCTATTTTGTTATTTATAAGACTGCTTTACTTAAAAATACTGAGTTTTATGTTTTAAAAAGTGATTTTTAATAAGAAAACAGCTAAACTAGGACATTTTTGGAAATCCTATTTTTCATTTTGCGTCTGTTTTTCTGCACTCTTTGACTGCCTGCTGGGTAATTATTTAGGCTAGAGTAATTATTATGGTTTTGTTAAATTCAGCTGGTTGTTTGCTTTCAAAAGACGTATAGGTTTTGTAGCGGGAGCTGCATTTGCGGTGTTCATTTACTCTGGATTTAGTTTAGCTGGCTAAAACGATGTGTGGCATGTGGGGGTTGTTGTTGGCAATTTGTGGTGTGGTCAGGAGTGGTGTGGTCAGGAGCGTGGTCATACTGGTACCGTATGGGGGGGGCTTAAGAGGTGAGTAACTGTCAAGTTTTGTTTAAAAAAGGGAGCTGATAACATAAGATTGCTCTTCTTTCTGCTCCTTTTGATTTATTTCTTGTATGTTTAACTTAAAGACACTGTTGATGTTGTTAGTTATGAAATATATA
>KN481357.1:57557-105877 GCA_000787095.1 Periophthalmodon schlosseri
AATGACAAATTGGCAGCATGGCTATTGTCAACATGACGATGATTACTGCTTAAGTCCAGTGAACTGCAGTATAGCCTAGAACAGTGTTTCTCAAACTGTGGTATGTGGGGCCATCTGAAGTTTGAGTATTTGTTAAATTAGGAGACAATTATAATTAACATTAACAACATTATTTAGAACTACCTTGTCCGTGGTTTGGTCTCATTTTAGACCGTTGTTAGCTCTAATTTGAGCCTGACATAGTCTGGGTTCAGATCTGGTGCTGCTCGGAAAGCCAAATATTATTTTAACTTGGTGTGAAAAGGTTAGTGCTAGATAGACGGGTCCAGAGGGATGGAAGTTATCATGTAGCTCTGGTTGCCATGGTAGCATGTTAACTTCTGTTGCTATGAACCAGCCTAAAATGTTATATTTTGACTGTTTTATGTTTTATTTTATGGTGTAAGTTGTAGGTAAGACTAGTAGGTGACATATTTGGGGGTTTTTTAAGTTACTTCTGCTAACATGTTAACTAACCCAAAACATTTTCCTAACCTTAATCGTTTTCCTCACCTTTACATAATCTTGTTCTTAACCATTAACCTGTTTCATAACTTTAAAAAATAACCCTGTACCTTCCAACGTGACATTCTAGCATGAACCGTCTAAAAAGAGAACAACTGTCCAAGAGCACTTCCTGGTTTATTTATCAGTTTCAGTATCGATATCGGCCGATATGCGATACTGATGTATTTGTGTGCCCTTTTTGAACAGACTAATGAGTCAGAGTGGAACTAGAAGAGCTGTAAAAACTGCCATGAGGCTGTGTACACATGGGAAAAATGATCTCGCCAGATTTGATCCTGTCTTTACATTTGACACAGGCATGAAAGGGTTGCGTGCCTCGCTCAAGCTCTGAAAAGTTGCGTGTCTTTGAGCAGATGTAGCTAAAAGACTCCTCCACACAGAGACTTTTAACTAACATATTCTGACAGAACACTTTAACGTCTGTCCCAGTTTTTATTTCGTAGTGATATGACCAATATTGACGCAAATCAATGCTCAAGTTGGTTTAAAAAGATTGCGAAATAATATGATCAAATATACGAGCGTCTGAATCACCCACAGACAGGGCGGAGCATGTGGTGTTTTCCACAGTTAAACATTGTTCCAAGATGATCTACAAAGAGATATGTAGGGCTTCACATCCATAACTTAGTTTAAAGTGAGAAAGAAGGAGAGACGCGCTCCTCTTCTGTCTGTGTCCCTCAGCACCATGAGCATATAAAGCAGCAGCGAGAGGGGGGAGGAGCCGGAGCGACAGAGGGAACAGAGGAGCAGATCCAGTTTGACTCTAATCGCTTGAATAACAAAAAAAAAAAAAGAAAAAGTGTATTAGACATGCTGTATATTGAGTATATTGTAATAACCAATAGTGATGCATGTTGGGATTTACACAATTTGCACAATTGGTCTTGGTGTTTACTGACTTGACTGAAGCCTTAAATTGATCAAATTTCTCTTGTTTTATGTGTTATATGAAAATCTTTATAAAGGCAGTGTTCAAATAAACACATATTGACTCAAGTCAGTTTAAAGTCTAAATGCATTTGTTCTTTTAAAAACCTATGATTAAAATGACTTAATTTGGTAATTTTTAATAACTATACATTCACAACACAATTTAGAAGAAATTAAACAAATCAAAAATCACGTGACCAAAACTGTCAATTGATACGATTATTGTAAATTATTTCAAAATCTCGTGTTGGTCTCGTGGACCCTATCTCATGTCTTGTCTCAAATTCTGTCTCGTCCCTCCCCAAAAAAATGATTTTAAATCCCAGTAAAAAGTTAAATCGTGAGCTTTACTTCAAATTAAGGTTACATTTTACGTCTCACTATGAAGTTTAAAAGCTAAATCAGTATCAGCAACAGCAGACAAAATATTGGATATCGGTATCGGCTCAAAATTCCATATCGGCCCATCCCTATAAATAAGAATTAGTTTTAATGTTTTGCCTGGTAAAATAAAGGTTAAATAAATATATGGTTAAAATTGAACACATGCAAACAAGATCACAGAATGGTTCAAAAGTCAGAATACTGATTTAGTAAATGCAGTGTTTAGCCATAAAAAGTCAAATTCATTAAAAGTCCATTTTTGTTCAGCTTTCCCATCAGACCACCTGTGTCACCTAGCTCTTTTTGAGGCTCTAATGAAAACCAATGGCTCTGTTCCTGGTGTGATCATCTGGAGCTGAACTCTCTAAATGTCAGCATGATCGCTCTGCAAAATGGCGCCGGAGCGATCACCGCAGAGCGACCCAAGTGCTTTTCTTAAAATGCCAACGCGAGCTCTGTCTAAAATGTCAACATCCTAAGTGCAAGAATACATGTACAGATTATGGAATTATTTATACATTTTACCCTCTCTGTCCTCTGTATGACCATTGGCATGACCTTTCTTGAACACCGTTAGCAACAGGAGAAACTACGACGGGGAAAAATCCAGATTGAATCTAAATGGGTGGTTTTCCGGCTTTTCACACCAAGTCCCACCTAAAATCATGTTCGGTTTGTTTGTTTCTAAATGACGATCAACCCAAAGAAAGACACAAACATTAATAGATATTTCTCTGAATAAAATAATTCTCAAACTGCAGACTCCATATGTATCTAATATAATGATAATAAGTACTTTATAATTACAATCATACAGTTCTTAAAGGAACTGTATGTAGCCTGCACTGAACCCGTGTTGCCAGAGCATTAACCTGCAGGTAGAGGACACGTACAATTTTTCTGATTCTCAATATGGACAGCTCGTACCGCAGCAGCAAAGGCACTGATTAATGATTGAGTGCAGATGCTGGGGTTTAGGTAGGGACGATTCCATTCAGAGAGAGTTCCTTTCAGGTTTAAACCAACTGGATTTCTGCACTGAAACTAGCAACCCAAATGACGAGGCTCATTTGCTTTCTGATGGGATAATCGTCTTGAGAACCAAAATGCTAAGTTACAGCATAAACAAATGTGAAATCATCTCCATCTCAAATCCACATTATAATTACTATCAGTAAAAGCTATATTTGATTTGAACATGTCTCACTCACATCTGGGGACACAGTGAGGTTGTGGTTATGGAATTTAAAATCAAAATCTTACATACAGTTCCTTTTGATAGTGACTAATATAAATAATCAGGTCCAACATTTATATAGAAGCAGTGACAAGATAAAAACACATTTGCAGTGGCCTCTTACGCAGTTTGTTTCCTCATGCTAACAGCTCTGTCCTGTTGTTTTTGTGCAGCTGAGTTTCCAGAGGAAGGTGGGGGTCATGTACTGCATGGCGGGGCAGAGTGGAGAGGAGGAGATGTACAACAACGAGTCCTCTGGTCCCGCTCTCGATGAGTTCTTACACCTGCTCGGAGAGAGGGTCCGCCTTAAGGGCTTCACCAAGTACAGAGCACAGCTGGACACCAAGAGTATGTACAAGTACTCGGCTCTGTTCAATTCTATATTCTATTGAAGGTCTAAGGGGTGTAAAAGTTAGTTTAGGTTAAGTGTGCCTTAACCTTTGTTGTCCCAGAAAGGACAACAAAGCACTGAAGATCACATTTACCACCGGTAACCAGACACACGTAACACCAGGACACAACATCTGGACAACACTTTTTATAAAGATACAAAGACAAAGACAATGAGCTGTTCACTTTTTCAAAAGAGGAGATGTTAACTACTGTAGCTTCAATTGATAGAGGTCTTTAAAAGTTACAACCAAATATACTTTCTCTCTCTCAGATAAAGGTTAGGTACGACTCTTGTTGAATCAGGTTTAATTGCGCTATTTGACCTTAAATATACTTAATTATAAGAACTGAGTGTCAGAATTTTAAAATTGCATCTTGAAATCACCTCGTGACCCAGACTTTGGGAACCAATTTCTCATGTTGTACGTGCAGTTATTTAGAAATAGTCATACAGGCCCCTTTTGGTTTAAGTGTAGAATTTGTAACAGTTACGTTTTAGTAACACACTTTTTATGTCAGAAGTTCCCAAGCTGTCGTTCTGGTCTCAGTGGTGACAAATGTCTTACACGTTTTTACAACTGAAAGCTCCTGATTGCATTTAAAGCCACAGTGTGTAACTTTTACCCAGAAAATAGACTAGATTAAAAGCATGTTTTTAAATTTTAGTTGTGTTTATTGCACTGAAAAACTATAATTTTCCACAGTATGGTATAAAACTTGCCTATCTCAATGGAAAATGTTTGGAACTATGGTTATAGCTTTATATTTCCATGGAATCAAGCAGGTGATGTGCCTCCTCCAGAAAGTTACATACTGTGCCTTTAAAGGTTTTTTCTAATTTAGTTATTCATATTTTAGTCGAAGCCAAATATTGTTTACTATTACTATATCCAACAACAAGATTCAGTCTCTACATTGCCAGTACAATGTAAATAAGTGAAGCTAAAATGTGTAGGCCATGGCAACATTTATAACATTATCACATTTGGCTGGACTTGAACAACAACAACCTGGCTTTATCTGAAGTCAGTGTTTGTGAACTAGCTCCCTCCGCAGCCTTTTGTCCCTCCACAAGTTCAGACTGGTTTAGACATATTGCATTAGCTCTGTCCTCGTTGATCTTAACTTGTCTGCTGTAATGCTAAGCTAAACCCACACTCAAATCTAATGGCACAGTCCCGATCGCTCCCCGAGGAACCGCTGTAATTAATTGCTGTAATTGTGCTGGGTTAAGTATGCCCTGTGAAACACCTTGTGACCGCTTTGTTGCCCGAACAGAGGCGTCAATAACAGGCTGCGGAGGAGGAGGAGGAGGAGGAAGAGGAGGAGGAGGAAGAAGAGCGACAGGGACACTCGCTCACAATTAGACAGTTTAATGTGGTTTAGCATCATCAGAGGAAATGGACTGTTTGCAGAACAGCTGAAAGACAAATCGAACTCAAATCCAGATCTGATTGCAAACGGTGAGGTAATTATTTAACTAACGTCCTCCTCAGAATCACAATACCCCGTTTCCATAGAGACCTTGCAGAGCTGTACAGGTGGTCTGAAATGCAGAGGTTTGTTGCTATAGCTAAGCACTTAAACTTGTGTGGGTTTTTTGTGAACAATTTTGCCATTACTATTATTAATAGTATTACTGTTACTGCATTTCATCCAATTTTTCATCACTGTAATTTACATGGCTTACAGACAGAGGCAGATATTCCAAACATTTGAGCAGGAGAGTAGAAGGTCCACAGACAGGTCATCTTTGACATAAATGGCAGCACCACCTGGTTTAGGTCGCCTGTTGCAACAAAAAATCTTTCTTATTTTCAATATTGATTTCCTTATCACTTATTTTAGCCAGGTTTCAGAAAATACAAATACATCTGGGTCTGTTTGATTTGCCCAGACTTGAATGTAATCTAGTTTAGATATGATACTACGTACATTCATATGTATAATTCCCAATTTTGCATATCAAATAGGTCTAACTCTTTAGGGATACTAGGCTGATTTGACGCCTGGGAATTAGGTTTGTTAGTAATAGCAGAGTAATAGTAGAGGGATACTAGCTGATTTGACGCCTGGGAATTAGGTTTGTTAGTAATAGCAGAGTAATAGTAGAGCACTTCCTGTATGAGTGTTTTCCATTTGAGAAGAACTCGTGATATGCAGGGATTGTGTGTGAAACATGTGTGAATGAAACAAAACACAAGGTATGTTTTTGATGTGGAAACATTATAACCAAGATCAGACAATTGCGTAATATAGGCCCTTTAAAAGATGTTCTCTGGATAGCCTCAAAATTAGAAAATGATTTTTGACAGTTTTGGTATAAAAGAGTGATTTAGAAGCAGGCATAGTGATAATTGCTGTATAAAATGTCTTGTAGACTGCAGTCGATATTACAAGTTCACTCTGCTGTTTGAGGTTGATTAATGGATATAAAACGTGCTGTCAGCTTAAATAAAGGTTTATACACAGGACTGTGCAAGTAATGAATGAGATCGAGATTCTTTCATGTCTAATCAATGTCAGTGATTACCTCAGGTCTTTTAAATGGAGCAGTCCACATTAAATCCTCTGTCAGTAAAACATGTGGTTTAGAGCATAATTTGGACTTTGGAGGAATGTTTTTGTGTAAAATGGCACTGATTAAAATGTCTTGTTTATGTTTATGAAATCAATACTGAGGCTAATTTTTTAAAAGAGGGGGTATTTCTTTTAGCTTTCTACCATGTTATAACATTGTTCCCTCATCAAAAACATGCCTGAAGAGGTTTTAGATGTCATCCATGCATGTTTGAGTAATTAAGCGATTTCTCCCGGGCCCAATTCAAGCCGTCCTTACGGTTAGTACTAAGATTCTGTCCAAGACTCTTAGCCTACGTCACCCATGCTCCCACACTGTTCACACAATTCTCCATAAATATACAAAAGCATGATGCAAAACTGTACACAACAACTTCACAAACCTGATGCTATGTGTTAGTAGTTTCATTAGCAGGATGCACGTCGATTGGAGGGGAGACTCGGAGCGTCAAAAACAAAAGTGAAACTTATAAAACATGTTCGTACGTTGTTTTGGGTGAATATAGCATTTTCAAAACAGTACAGTGTAACATGGTGATCTAAATATGTTATATGCTAGCAGTTAATTCCGTAAAGTAAGGGTATACGTTCAAAAACTAGAAAATAAAATCTTGTCTCTCCAACAGCCGATTCTACTGGGACGCACTCCATGTACACAACCTACAAGGACTATGAGATTATGTTCCACGTGTCCACTATGCTCCCCTACACACCCAACAACAAACAGCAGGTAAGCCATGCTGGATTTACGCTGTAGAATTTGATGACGTCATAATTTGAGATGGCTATCCGCGGGTTTCAGAATGATGCATATAACAGGAAGCTGAAACCCATGGATACCTCTATGGGAAATGTACTGATATTAAAAGAAATATCCAATATTAAAAGAAATATCCAAACCTAAGATGTTGAACTTTATGATTATTTGTTGGTATTGGCGACATAAACCTGGCATATTAATCTTTTGGTTTAAGATTATTTCAACTGGCAACAATCACGTCTTTGGGGTTGAACAATAGCACCACTGTCTGATGCTACTGTGGGGGGAAAAAAAACACTTTTGTTGGATTTATATTGACAGAGAAGACGTTGGACTTTGTGCCAGTTTTTGTTTCATATGGCCAGGCGCAGTAATTAGAGATATTAACCATAAACCAGGTCAACACATCTGCAATTTGACAGTTAAACCGCAAATTCCACCATAGACTTCTGACCTGTCTCCAGCTCAGTTTAAACTATATGAACTCCTGAATGCAGCCTATTGATACCATATTCCATTTTTTCCTATGATTTAAAATATACTCTCATTAATCTGTCTTTTGTTCCATCTTGTGGCTTTGCAGTTACTGAGGAAGCGCCATATTGGGAATGATATAGTAACCATAGTGTTCCAGGAACCAGGAGCTCTCCCGTTCACTCCCAAAAACATTCGCTCACACTTCCAACACGTCTTTGTGGTGGTCCGTGTTCACAGCCCCTGCTCGGAAAACACCTCCTACAGGTAAGGACGCAACAGTGCAGCTCATTCAACTAGAGGAGACTACTCAGAGGAACATTCCAGATAAACCCATCTCCATGGAAACAAGCAGGTGATGGCCTCCTACCATAAAGTTACATAATGCACCTTTAACAATCATGGAATGTTATCAAAGATCGTAAAAAGCGTAACGGCCAAAGATTTCACAATTTAAAAGCCTGAATTTTCACCTTTCCCCCAAAAAAAACTTTATTTCCAAAACTTTCTAACTCTTACCTAGTATTTCAATAGTTTCACAATTACATAACCCTCTTTCTTTGTCATTGCAGTTCAACTAAAACAATATTGTTCCCAAAGGATCCCATCTCTCACCTCCTCTGTACGTTCTCACTTTAGCATTGGAGTGGGCTCACTGTGTTGAAAGCCTCTCTTGCTACTTACAAATTATTAGCACATTGTCACAAATACGCACTATTAAATCTTAACAAACGCCAGCCGGGGGACATTTTCAAACTAATAATGACTAGTTGTATGCTTGGTGTATTCCTCGTGGTGCTTGTTAGCTGTTGTACTGTCAGATTCTTGTCTTCTGTAGCACTATGGCTGTTAGCTTGTCCATTAAAGGAGTTTTTAATTGCAGTTCGGGGACAATGTGTGAGGTCCCTAATTACGTCCCACGAGACTTCATTACAGGCCGTCAATGCACAGGAATTATTTACACAACATGCTATATACCTATAAAGAATGGTGTTAGCAAATAGGAGTGTGTGTTGTGTGTGTGTGTGTGTGTGCGTGTGTGGTAGTGTGAACAGACTTGGTTATGTACATGATTAAGGCATGTCCGTGACCAAGGTTTCTCAAACTGTGGTGCTTTTGGGCCTCTGCAGTTGTACAATGGTTTAACCTAAAATATTCACATTTTTGGAGGTACTTACCCAAAACAGTGTTCCCTCTTCTAGCTTACTCGAGGTTTGGCTATAAATCCAATCCGTCATTGTGACGGACAAGCTCCCATAAAATCTGTCAATATATATTTACAGTCTGGGGAAAGTCTGGTTTTACTTCTCGGCTCAATACATCCAGAAAGGCAGCAATAAAAGCTGAAATTCAGTGCTCTGGCATTTGAAATTAAAACTAGTGTTGATAATAATATGTAAAAATCTAGGTTGCTGCTTGATTTTCAACCTGTCAAAATGACGGACTGCCTTCAAAATTTTCTGTCACAGCAGAAAAAAATCCATCCTCAGTAGGGCTGGGTATCATTAAGAAGTTGCCGATAGAATACATACCTCAATACATAGGCCACGATACGATATGTATCTCGATACAGTGCGCTGTCGATTCGAAACAATACGATATGATATATTTTGAATCGATTCGATACGATTCAGTGAAAAATAAAAGCTTTTGGGACACTTGATGATCAACCCCATTTTCACAAAAAATAAACATTAATTTTATTTATTTATTTATTTATCTTCCATTTATTGAAGATGAATGAACATAACAAAGTGCAATTTGTTTTGTGCATTTTACCAACTAGAAAAACACATCAGACTGTTACCTTGGCCAGTATTATTCCACAGCTTATATGGACTTCACATTTACATGTACAGGGACATGTGCAGGTTAACGACTCTAAAGGATCACAACATATCTACTAAAACACTACTGTGATACTAAAAGTCTTTGTTAAACCAAAGTTAATATGAAATAAACCTATTTTAATCATCAAAACAGTGAATCAAATGTCAAATGTTCTGCATAAACGAGTTTCTTTCCTCTAAACAAGCCACACAAATGTAGCGCCGTGACAGAATAATTTGGTAAGATATACAAAAAAATACTCTTGATATATCGATACAGCAACCCACGATATCGATACTGTATCCTTAAATGAAACAATACGATATATCGATATTTCGATAATTTTGCACACCCCCAATCCTCAGGGATGAGTTTTGATTGATTCATGTATATTTCAGTAATCCTATATTGGCTGGCAATCGAAGATCTCAGAGTTCTCACCTACCACCTATCTCCGCCCACTGCTCTGTACTTATGGTGCTTTCCTGCCACGAGAGGAGGCAAGAGGCAGATTTCCCTATTGATTATATTGTTTTTTGTTTGTTTTTTACCCGAAATGCCAAAGAAGTAAACTCACAACTGTTGAACTTGATTGAACCTGATTGAAACCCTATTTCTGACTATATTGCATAAATACAGATGAGAGCACCAAATAAATACCTGATACCGAAATACCTGATTGAACCTGATTGAACCCCCATTTCTCACTATATTGCATAAATACAGATGAGAGCAGCTGAATATTGTTAAAATGCAGATTTTTGAAGTACAAAATTGCATTGAATACCTGGGTCACATCTAGTATTCTATTATCGTCCATTGTCTAGATCTGGTATTCAGCCTCTCTTAGCGCACAGGTCAACCTTTCTTCCTTTCTCCATCTGAAAAGTTACACAGTGCACCTTTAAACAACACCCTCCCTCCCCCCTCCCCTGCAGCAGTTATTGACAGCCTCTGTTCGCTCTCTCTGCCCGGGCTTCGGTGGGCAGCAGGTCGCAGGTACTGGAAGAGCTCCTCTGCCCCCGCACTAGTTATTTATAAAACTCAAATCACCCAAGCCACAGGAGCACACTGTTTGTGCTGCTACTGCACTCCCTACTGCAGTACATTTGTCTTTCCCTCGCTAACTGGATATGGAGGACTACAGGATTAAAAGTATGAATGGAGGAGGGCGGCTCACTGAAGATGCCTAATGTGATTCATCATTTGGGTTATGTTTCTCATAAGTGATTTAGTCATAGGCTTTTCTCTAAATCTACTCATGAATGATTTACTTATCTGGAACTGCTTTGTAGCTATATTCAGTAATAATCAGGACTCTCAAGATTTGATCAGGGTTTCAGGGCGTGAAATACTTTTTTATTCTGAAATGGGCTACATTTTAACTGGTACTTCAGTACTTCAATACTTTCATTTGTGTATTTTTTTATGAGATGGTCTACTTTTACTAGTTATTTTTTCGTATATGTAACAAAATGGAGTAGTCTACTTCTCTTGTCACTGTGACACACTATGTGATATCAGCACCTACCCTGAGGTGAAGTATAGTATCGAATCAACCCTACCTCCCTTTATAAAGCCGACAGACCAGTGTTCAGAAGTGAGATGGACTTATGTGTGAGCCAGAATCTCTTAAAAGAACTGTATGTATCCTGCGCTCTTACTGTTTTAATAAAGGTATTACAATCACAACTGAACCTGGGTTGCCAGTGCCTTAATGAACAAAAACAAGGCAAGAGGTTGTGAGTCTGTTGGAATCAGCGTAATGCAGCGTTTGTGTTGTGAATGAAGGCGATGTATGTGCGAAGTGAGTGTGGTGTAAAACAAGACAAACACGAAGCGGACATTGGGGAGCCCAGGAGCAGGGAGTCGGAGCAGGGAGTCGGAGCAGGGAGTCGGAGCAGGGAGTCGGAGCAGGGAGTCGGAGCAGGGAGTCGGAGCAGGGAGTCGGAGCAGGGAGTCGGAGCAGGGAGTCGGAGCAGGGAGTCGGAGCAGGGAGTCGGAGCAGGGAGTCGGAGCAGGGAGTCGGAGCAGGGAGTCGGAGCAGGGAGTCGGAGCAGGGAGTCGGAGCAGGGAGTCGGAGCAGGGAGTCGGAGCAGGGAGTCGGAGCAGGGAGTCGGAGCGCAGGAACGCGGAGAGAGTGCTCACACGTTACCGCTTTTGTGTGCACAGCGATGCAGGCAGGGCAGAGCCACAAGAGCGACCAGGACAGAAGGAAACGGGGCATATTCTCCCCTAAAAGTCCATATATGCCTGGCCCGTAACAAGAATCTCAACACCAAATTATTAACAATTATTAACAATTTGACCATCATCTTCAGTGTTTTTGTGATTGAAAAGAAGTAAGCATTACAATTGTTATGCGTACAAGCCATAGACTCTGTATATAAATGGACGTAGCTAACCTGCTAGCCGCCGCGTTCCAGTTAGGAAGTGACCATGGACGCGCTTCCGGCTCCATTGACTCTGGCTCCAATTCACTTTACATTAGAAAACTGTCGCCCCTCTCTCTGTAACTGCTGCTGTCAGACTCCATCATTTTGGCTTGAAGTGTTCGTATTAACTCGCTCTACTTGATCCTGGTGTTTTTTATTTTGCTGTTGTGTCCGTAACTCGAGATATAACAAGATATGAACATTAGTAACAGACAGATCAGGTGCCTTCTTTCCCCGAGGTCGCTCCTGTTAGCGTTAGCAACAGGTTTGATAGACAGCGTTGCTAAGCGCCCCCCCCCTGCCAAACCAGCAGTGCGGCCGTAAACAGGTGTTGCCTTCAACAACTTTGCTCCAGATTGGCTCTTTGGTTGCTGTGATACTCGCAGTCAGAATTCCAAATATGGAACTGGGCTCCAAATTGGCCCCATAACTGCTCCAGCCTCAATAAGCTTCATTTGACTGGAGCCAAACACTATGGGTGACGTCACACTCACTTAGTCCACTTCTTCATACAGTCTATGGTACGATCTATATTTGATTTGAACATGTCTGCCTCGTATCTAGGGACATGGGTAGGCCATTTTATGAAATTTAAAATCAAAATCTTTCATACTGTTTCTTTAAACGTAATGGACGTAGTATTGAAACCCTTGAAATTTTGTAATTAATTTTCAACAACTGATGAAAAGCTCCAAAAGTATAATTAGATATTAGTCACCACTCTACTGCACTACTACCACACTGCGGTCACTGCTGCACTGTGTTTGGTTACTGTTGGTGCCATTGAAATGTTCTGCTGTTGTTAAGATTCTCATACCTGGCTCTGGCCTTTTGAGTGAGTGGCCCGCGTGTCTGACTCATGGTGTTGGAGATTGGTACAAGTGCTTTTAGTGGCTGAGTGTAATGTATTGAGTGATGTTTCAGTGCTGAGAAGAGAATGGGAATAAAAAGGTCACAGTTTATTTAAATCATTCATTGGTTCTCCACACACACTTTAGACAGTGCTCTGTGAGATGGCTGCATGATTCATTTAGCTTCCATAGAACGGTGTCGGCACTGTACTGCTGCCGTTACATTGTGGACTTTTTATATTTATACTGTATACGAGCACAAAGTAGGCTAAGTTGATGGAGGAAGTAACTCATATTTATTTAATGTGTTCATGGAGCTCAGCCGGTAGAGCGTTTGTCCACTGATCCGAAAGTTGGCGGTTCGAATCCCGTTCTCGACATAAGCATCATTGGTTGAGCGGACAGATCCACTGACCCACAGGTTGGCAGTGCGATTCCAGCTCCCACAGATGAATGCTGTCGTTATGTCCTATGCCCTCGTTGCCCCCAGTGTCTGTACATTGGTGTATGAATGTGTGTGAATGAGTGAGTGGTTCCTTGATGTAAAGCACTTTGGGCCTTGAAGGTGGAAAAGCGCTATATAAAAATGTGACCATTGGCCATATTCAGAATAAAAAGTTTAGTGGTGTTGTCATGGTATTTCTAGATTGTATTGTAATGATATTTTTTGATGGATTAATATAAATAAGCATAGAAATACAGAAATACAATGCTTGACGTATGGTTTCGACTTTTACAGTAGTAGTATCCATATAATTTGACTTAAAAATTATAGGCAAGGCAAGTAACTCACAGTGCTTCACAGAAGAAATAATACAGAAGAATAAGAAAGACATCAACACCGCAATACAAACAATCAAAACATAAATAATCATCTTAAAATTAACATTAAAAGAGAAGAGTGCAGAATAAAAACCTTTCAGTCATATGCACAGCTAAACAGAACCGTTTGGAGCCTGGATTTAAACATTGTCAAAGTAGAGGCCTGTCTCACATCTTCATGAAGACTGTTCCAGGTTTTAGCTGCATAAAACTGAAACACAGATTCCCCTGGTTTAGTTCTGGTTTAGTTCTGGTTTAGTTCTGATTTAGTGCTGGTTTAGTGCTGGTTTAGTCCTGACTGTGGAGGCCGGACCCTGAAGTCCTCAGAGTTCGAGATGGTTCATATGGCACCAACACTCATTTTTTAAAAGGTATATTTTTTGCAGCATTCCACATAGATGAAATTTTTAAAAGTATTTTGTAAATAACATGTTTTTGCAAGATTTACTGTGCAATTTTCCAGAAAATCCATTCACTTTGTGCAATAAACTTGAACCTTGACCAAGACATTTATAAGCACCTTTCTAATGGATTGTATAAGATCAATTAAAACTGTACCAACACACTTTTTCATTTAATGTTTTTTTTTTTTAATCTCATAGCTGTTTACACTGTAGATTCTCACTGAAGGTATCAAAACTATGAATGAACACATTTGCAACATAGTAAACCAAACTGTGTGAAATAGATTCTTCAAAATGGCCGCCCTTTGCTTTGGTCATTGCTTTGCACACTCTTGGCATTGCACTGATGAACCCTGACAGGGCACATCTGTGAAGTGAAAACCATTTCAGGAGACTTCCTCATGAAGCTCACTGAAAGGAGGCTGAAGGTTTGCAGTGCTGTCAGCAAAGCAGAGGGTCACTGCTTTGAAGAATCTAAATATAAAACATATTTAGTTATTTTACATTTTACATAATTCCATATATCTTGCTTCTTCAGTATATATCTGCATTGTAAACTTAAAAAAAAAAAAAAACATTGGATGAGAAGGGGGGTCCAAACTTTTAACTGGTAGTGCACATTTTTATCCCTCATGCTTATTTTTAACCTTACCATAGACTGTATATATAAATGGACGTAGCTAACCTGCTAGCCGCTGCGTTCCAAATAGGAAGTGATCATGGGTGCACTTCTGGCTCCATTGACTCTGGCTCCAATTCACTCTGGAAAACTGTCTTCCCTCTCTCTGTAAGTGCTGCAATGAGCCTCATCATTTTGGTCTTAAACTGTTCGTATTAACCCGCTCTACATGATCCTGGTGTTTTTATTTCACTATTGTGTCTGTAACTCAAGATATGAACATTAATAACAGACAAATCAGGCGCCTTCTTTCCCCGAGGTCGCTCCCGTTAGCGTTAGCAACAGGTTTGATTGACAGCGTTGCTAAGCGCCGCTCCTTGCTAAACCACCAGTGTGGGAGGGAATGAGCGTTACCGTCAACCACCTTGCTCCGGATTGGCTCTTTGGTTGCTATATTACTTGCGGTCGGAATTCCTAATATGCAACTTGGATCCGAATTCTTCCTGTAACCGCTAGCCTCGATGAGCTTCATTTGACTGGAGCCGAACGCTGTGGGTGACGTCACACTCACTTAGTCCACTTCTTTATACAGTCTATGATCCCTCCGCATGTCTTCAGTTATTTGAATGGACCATTTTGTCCCACACAGCCATAATGTGACAGTTCTGTATCAGCAAGGTACATGTTTAGAAAGCTGTGGGTGCCGTATTGACTGGAGTTGCTTATTAAAAATGTGATTATTTCCGCTGTCAGCATGTATACCGGGACGTTACAGCGGGGGGCGTGTGGGACGAGTGTGCCCGTTTTAGCTCTGCTCCTGTCAACTGGCAATTTACACCTGGAATAGAGTTCAGTTAGCGATCCATAGTGACTCATAGACACGGCGCTTCTTCTGTTTATTAAAGGGATATAGGCATTTCACGTATTTTCTGATCTTTTTTCTTATCTCTTGAATGAGTTTTTTGTATTATAGACATATATCGTATAAGGGCATACATTTCCATTGGCAGCTGTCCTGTATAATATTTTTGGCACTTTCGATGTGTCATTCATTCATTTGAGGTTGTCCCTGGAAATCAGTTACACAGTGGTTTAGCCAGATGCCCTTCCAGCTTCAAACTGACAGGAGTAAACAAAGTAGTGCAGTGCCGTGTTTTGCCTAAGGACAGAACAACAGTATGTGGCTGGGTTCAAACTAGCAACCCTGTCGTTATTGAGCAAAAACTCTGCTGACTATATCACGACCGCAACCCTATATTTTAGATGTAGTAAGAAGTGCACTACTTTATCATTTTTAACTATCCATTTTCCCAGACAGTACGTCATTTAAAATAATGGATTTGCTTAAAAGGTGCACTGTGTAACTTTTCAGGTGGTGGATTCACTATCTTCCTACCTCCATGGAGATATTATTGCGTTGCCTGAATGGTTCCACAGTTTTCCACACACTTAAATATACAGGATTTTTATTGCTGTGAAATATCCTGCGCCATGGGCATAGCGATAACTTATTCATTTGATATAGGGTCATTTGTTCTAAACCACTTGCAGGATCTTTCTCACTGGGAGATTTCCGATGTTTTGGACAGGATTTGGGCTGGCATTCCCCGCTCTCCTCTGCTTCCTCTTCACTGTGCTCTGTGGAGTTCCTCACATACCAGACAGTACAGACCGCCTCTGATCTGCATACCACAGGCTTACTCAAAGTTTAGTCTGTCAGGGAGTTACCAAGAAGTCTCTGTAAATGAAAACGTGACCTTGACAGTGGATACTTTCAAATAAATTGAAATGATTTAGCAAAATACATTTTATATAAAGTGGTAAAACTTTATATGGGTCTAGTGTACCTTTAGTACATGGCACTGGGTTAAGTTTTTAACAAACTATACAATAAGCACAGAAGTATTGAAGCTTAACAGTAACTGCCTGCCTCTTGGCTTCAGAAGTATATCTCCAAAAGATTACAAAGAAAAACCCCAAAAAAGAAAAAAATGTTTGAAAGCTTTTTCAAGGCTAATTAGCTATGTGGTGACTAAACACAACTATGATTTTATTTAAAGCAGACCTATTCTGCAAAATCAACTTTTCAGAGCTTTTAACAATGTTATAGTTGTTTCCCCTCACCCTTTATCTACTCAAAGTTGTATTTAGAGTGATTCATGCATGTTTGAGTAATCTTTATTCTCCTGTATTTAAGACGTCATTGCTCTGATTAACACCCATTATCACCACCGCCAGTACTCAGTTTTCGAACACGGAAGTCTGCGGACTTGTTCTTTTTATTAAGTTGTTTTAGATGAATATTATGATTTAACTTTTAACTTAATGATCCACTGGTGTCATAGATCATAACTTTATAGCAGACACAAGCACATTATCCCTTCTTTAAAATATGTTAAGGAAACTTTAAAGTTTAACTTTAAGCCAAATGTATGTTTTAGATTTATTTTTGAACTGAAAACAGACGTGTTGGGATGTTAGTTACCGTATAGCTGCCCTAACTTAAATTTGATTCATTTTTGTAAAACAGAAGTTTATGGGAAAAAATGAATGGAAAATTTTATTCCAGAACCACTGTGGGCTTCAAAGTGACTGTTGATCCACATACATGTACTACAGTGCAAAACTATCAAAAAATCATACATTGCATTACACCCATGAAACTCAACATATTTGCTTCAAAAGTAAAAATTGTACAAACCAAATAAACTTTTTGTACAACACTGTGTAAATATATTTCATTCTTGTGTACTTCTCACTCTCATACATTATTTCTCCCTTTCCTCCCCAGTGTTGCAGTCACCCGCTCCAAAGACATGCCCTCCTTCGGCCCGCCCATCCCTGAAAACGTCACCTTCCCCAAGTCCTCCGTGTTCAGGGACTTCCTGCTGGCCAAGGTCATCAACGCCGAGAACGCCGCCCACAAATCTAACAAGTTCTGCGCCATGGCCACCCGCACCCGGCAGGAGTACCTACGCGATCTTGCCGAACGCCACACCACGAGCACCCCGATCGACCCCTCGGGCAAGTTCCCGTTCATTTCCCTGGCTCATAAGAAGAAAGAGAAGACCAGACCATATCAGGGTGCGGAGTTGAGAAGTTTGGGAGCAGTGACTTGGCAGGTGCACGCCGAAGACCACAGCACGGGAGGGGAACTGGATGCGCTCCTGGCCGTATCCAATGACTTTATAATAGTGCTGGACCAAGAGGGGAAGGAAGTGGTGTTCAACTGTGCGACGAAGGACGTGATTGGCTGGACGCTGACTAACCCCGCCTCCCTGAAGATATTCTACGAGAGGGGAGAGTGCTTGTCCCTGCGTAGCATCAGTAACAACACAGAGGATTTCAAGGAGGTCATCAAGAGATTGGAGGTAAAGCACATAAGCTGTACATGGGCTTCAGATGGCATCATGACATTCTATAGGCCAATAATGTTTAAAGATCCAGAGTTTCCAGGGCT
The DNA here is from genome assembly GCA_000787095.1 of Periophthalmodon schlosseri. Taxonomy (NCBI): domain Eukaryota; kingdom Metazoa; phylum Chordata; class Actinopteri; order Gobiiformes; family Gobiidae; genus Periophthalmodon; species Periophthalmodon schlosseri. The sequence continues at coordinate 75,307 of KN481357.1, forward strand.
GTAATTATTCAAGTGATTCTAGTGAAGGTGTATGGAGTTTAAAAACACAGTGGAGCACTTCCTGTGTTACCACATGATATCACAAGGTGGAACAGAGTGTTTTCAGTTTGAGAGAAGAACCTAAATGCAAGGTTTGTGTGTTAAACGTGTGAATGAAACAAAACACAACTCCAGATATGTTTTTGATGAGAAAACAACATTATAACATAGATCAGAAAACTGCTTAACATGGGCCCTTTAATACAGATGGGAGGCAGCTAAAGTTAATATTGTTAAATGTAGATTTTTGGTGTAATACAATGGGTCTTGGGTCTAGTCACTAATGAAAATGATCAGCTTCAAACATTTTGTAAATTTACTTTTTGTATATTTCATGGCAAAGTACAATGTAATCAATAGGAAAATCGGGCTCTTGCCCCCATCTGAGAGTATGGCTTCATTATATTCTACAATTTGAAAACCACCAACTGACTACATAAAAAATACAGTTATTATTATGATATTCAGTTATACAATGTATTACCAAATCATAACTTCAACAGATTAATAGAACACAAGGTGATGTGTCTTTAGTAGTGATTCAACATAGCCCCGAAGTATTTTTATAATTCAAATATGTATTAAACAGAAACAGAATCAGTGAGGTTCATACAACACTTTAACCTATTGCAATTGCAGACTGGTACAAACAAAAACTGTCCCACTGTTCCGCTCCGTTCCGCTCCATCCCTCTCCTCACAACAGTCCAAATTTGAGGTATGGATTGATTGATACCACTGTGCTGGGGATCAGAGTTACTATGGCAACACGCAACATGCATGTGCCTAGCCACATGAGTTTTTAGAAGGCCTGAAAACTCAATAAAATGTACAAAATGGAAGAAACTACACAGTTTACGGATCCCCACAGCCTACCTCTGTAGTATTATTTAGGCCTGTCACGAGAACACATTTTGAAGCATGATATATCGCTACAGAGAAATATTGTGATAAACTATTGAAACTACTTACTGATTATTAGATTTATTAGATTCAAATAATCCAAGATAATCCCAGTAAACCATTTTTATATTGGCAGTATCATTAAGACATGAGCTGCAACGAATAAACAGCAGAATGTAATAATTAGCCATAAAAGGGACAAATTCACCCCTCCACAGCTCAAATCTTATCATATTATAACAAAAATACCCCAAATCTTCCCACTTTTACAAAGAAAATGTACTCACGATAAATAATGAGGCACAAAGTTTTCATATATTGAACATCAGTCGATATAGTTATTATCATGACAGGCCTAGTATTATCTTGAATTTTTCTGTTCTAAAAAAAAATGTAAAACGTATTTTTACAGATTTACAGATTATTACAGTGATTAGAGATACTGATTGATACTAAAACTAGTATTGAAATTAGATACTAATTTGAGCAAGTATCGATACTGCAAAAAATAGCATTAACAGGACAAAATTTGAACTTTCCTGAACAGTTTTAGTGTGAGTTTGAGCTTTATCAGAACAAGCCCAAGACCTCATGGTAACATAAAGTCCTATTTTGTATATCAAAATTACTTTCTGTTACTAAAAAAGGAGCATTTTTATCTTCATTCTGGTATTGTATTTGCTATAGAGTATTGAGTCAATACCTTAGTACAGCATTGAAGGATGGGTCAAATTCAGAGGACAGATTTCTCTATGGGGACAATAACGTGCACCTTAACCTTAGCGGTTTTGCCAAGAGAAACAAATTCAATGTGTTATTCCTCCTCTTGTTTTTTGGCAGCTTCTTACATTTTTTTCTTCCAGGTTCTCGTTTTAGAATGATGCTGTGCTTTCGTGCTGCTTGTCCACTCACACTCAGAAAAATCTTAGATGGTCTTAAATTAGATTACATTGTGTTAAATAAACATCTTTATTAATAGCATAATCGGGTGACTCAATGATTTCCGTCTTTTCTTGTTCTTGTCTCCTCTGCTTATGCCATAATAACATAATGGCATAAGTAAGAGAAGACGTTCTCGAACCAAACTCACTGACTATAATTTTCTCTGTTTCTGTCGCCGCTCTCAATTTGCAGGTTATTGTGTGGTCTCATTACTGGGCCATTCATATCGTGCGAATTTAAGATGTAGTTTCATTTTTCGTGGAGGACACGCTCACATACACCTACACACACCGAGGGAACGGAAGGGAAGGCTGCTAGCTTGTTCTTTTTCCTTAGCTGTTTCCATGGCAGCGACTTAGAAGAAAAAAAGGTGTTTTCTTATGTAATGATTACTGCTTTAAAACAGTTCCCCAGCGAGCTCCTTCAAAGCGTCAGTCTGTCTATATGCCTGCAAGATGAGGCTGTTATGTTTATGTAACCTTGATGGCCCACATACATTCAAATGAGAAGAGAGCAGTAGTGAGAGCTGTTAGATGTTACTATTTTAATGCACATTGTTTTGACATACTTAAAGGTGCACTGTGTAACTTTTCTGGTGGGAAGTATGCCACCTGCTTGTCTCCATGGAGGTGTTATTGCTTTGCCTGGAATGTTTCACAGTATGGAGCAAAACTTGTATAGCTTGCATTTTTTTTTCAATTACCGATGTTAACATTGCTAAAAGTATCGCGAAACATGCCTTCTTACTGATCTCCACAGATCCGACCTGTAACTTCGCCCAGTAGCATAACGTGCTTATTTCCTTTGAGATCATTTATAAGTTTAAAAAGGGGGTGTTGCGCAAAATCGACTTTTTAGAGCTTTCTACCGTGTTGTAACGTTCCGTCAAAACATGCCTGAAGAGGTTTTAGATGTCATCCCTGCATGTCTGAGTAATTTAGTGATCTCTCCCAGGCCCCGTTCGAACCCTCGCTACGGTTAGCTGTAAGATTCTGTCCAAGATTCAACCCAGAAGCCTACGTCACCCATGCTCCCACACGGCCATTTTTCATAAATATACAAAGCGGGATACAAAGCTTATAAAACATGTTAATACGTTGTTTTCAGCGAATGTAGCATTTTCAAAACAATAAAAGGTAACATGGTGATCTTAATAAGTATGTGTTAGCAGTTAATACCCCCGCTTTAATGCCATACTGTGGAACATTCCAGATGTCGCAATAACATTTCTATAGGTGGTGTACCCTCCATCAGAAAACTTATGTAGCTTTAAATTAGGAAGTACAAATATAGAAATACATGTATAACAATTAAAGCAGTCTCAATTATAAACCCACTAATGGACTTACAAGAACTACTAAGAACTAATTGGTCTAATAGAGAAAATGTAATAAATGAACTTCCCCCGAGTATATATTTTATTATATTTGTAGCTAAGCCTGCATGTCCAAATACACACATCAAAATAGTCTCCATTTTCAGTTTGGAGTTTTAGTCGTCATTATCTTCAATCATTCGGGGGAACTGTGTGCCAAGGACAGCCACTCTCTGGCCTTGGGCGTGTGTGGAGATTTCTCTGTAGTTTTTTTTTTTTTTTTTTTTCCTCTTGTTTGTACTTTATCCTCAGAGCTGTGTGCTGCAGAGGACAACTCAGCGTAGCCATTCATATGAGGTGCCAAACTGCAGACAGATTTATCGGCTTGAGTTTGTTAGCTATAGTTAAAGCCACTCTACCTGATTTTTACTGTCTTAAAAATGTGAAAAGAACAAATTTATTTATTTATTTATTAACAGTTTGGTCCAAAGTTGTTCCTCGTTTACCTTATGCAGTCCAAGCATCCTAATTATTCACCGCAATGAGTTTATAGGCGTTTTTCACAACTTTAAGAGTCTAGTTTTGACAACATGGTAAAGCGAACAACAAATGGCATGCTAACCATGCCCTCCTGATTATTGAATAATAAAACACTTAAGAATTAGATGCAGACAGTACACATCAGTCTTATTTTGACCTCAAGAGCTGCTTAAACAATTTATCTGTACTGGGGCAAGACAAATTTTGCACAAATACATTGAAAAAATTGGGATACAGGGTTTAGAATTAAATGCAGACAGAACGTAATTGGTTTATTTTGACCTCAAGAGCTGCTTATGCAATTCATCTGTAGTGGGTTCTGTACTGAAAATGTGCCACCTGTTTGTCTCCATAGTGATATCTATCTTTCCTGGAATGTTTCACCATATGGCATAAATTTTCTGTGAAGCATTTATTCTATTACAGATTTTTTTCGTGATGATAAATACCTTGACAAACATGCATTCTTACTGAACGGGGTCACATCTCCACAGATCTGACTTGTAACTTGGCCTGGTGGCATCAACTGCTTGTCTCCATGGAGTTACATAGTGCATCTGTAACTGAATGAAAGAATCGGGTTATAAAATGTAATCTACGCTTTCCTGTTTCCCTTGTTGCATCTCTACAGTTACTAATGAATGTGCTATGCTCTTGGTACTAGTTTAACTTTATTTTATGTTTTTGTTCTTGTGCAGTATTTGACAAAGGGCTGTGAGACAACAGAGATGACCCTGCGGAGGAATGGCCTGGGACAACTTGGATTCCATGTGAATTATGAAGGCATTGTTGCAGAGGTAAACTATATGAGAGCTAGTAACATGGGCATGTACATCTGAAATTAGACAGAATATACTTGAAGCTGTTGGTAATATTCATACAGTTTTTAAGCTCTTAAATCTTATCTTTATTGTGTATTTCCAATTTTAATTCATTTATACTAGTTCTGAAATAATTGGCTGAGGCTGAGTGATTCTTTCTTGTTATTGTAACCAAGATGTCTTCCTATCTTGCCTGTATAAAAAAGGTTAAATGTGTTGTATCAGATTGTTACAGTTTTAAAATTGTGAAAATAGACACAGTTCATTTTAATCATTTCGCTGCCAAAAGTTAATCCTCACCTACTGTCTGCATTCCGAGCCTGCTAATTATTACAACACAAAGCGGTCGGTTTGACCTTCAGAGCTTCTTTTACAATATATCTGTGCTAGAGCAAAATTGTAAAACTAAAAGTTACATTATGAGGACAAAAAATAATCACAAAAAGTAGCATCATGTTATTTTTCCATAGACAAAAGTTTTGATCAGTCTGGTACAACTCCATTTAGCTAGAATTACCTCGAAGCGTACGACTCCCAACCTTCTTCTGTTTACTCTTAACCCTGCCTGTGTTTTGCAGGTGGAGCCCTACGGTTACGCCTGGCAGGCTGGGCTCAGGCAGGGCAGCCGATTGGTGGAGATCTGTAAGGTCTCCGTGGCGACGCTGACACACGAGCAGATGATCGACCTGCTCAGGACGTCTGTAGCTGTGCGCGTGGTCATCATCCCCCCACACGAGGACGCCACCCCACGCAGGTCAGTGTTTATTTACACTTTCTGTAATGTGTAGATGGTGTCGTGGTATGTCTTTCTTAAAGCACTACTGCATATTTTTTTTCCCAAAAAATAGACTTTAAAAGCAGGCTTGCATCTCCACAAACCTGACTAAAACATGACCTGGAGGAGGGCCTCTTCCTGCTTGTCTCCATGAAAATGTTGTTGCTTTGGATAAAATGTTCCACAGTATAGACATAAAACATACCTATCTCTATAGAGAACCTTCCAAAGTATGATTTGACCTCTCTGTTTCCACAGAGGCATGTTGGTGATGTGCCTCCATTAAAACGTTGCGCAGTGTTGCTTTTTTAGGCTTTACTACTTAAGGTCACACCTCTGCCTGTTCCTTTTCAAGCTATTGTTTTGTAAATACCCAGTGTACAAATGTACTTGTATAATTTTTATTTCTAATTTGAAATAAACATAACCATACCAAATCATATATAATAATCCATGTAGTCTTAGTATGTTTATTTGGCCTTTCACTAAAACAAAGTGCTTTTTCTGAAAGTTTGTACTTAACTGTAATCACTTAAATCCACCTTTCACACAGAGGCTGACCAATCGGAGGAGTGGGTGGGGAAAGCAGAAGCACAAGCACTGAATCACTGTATGATTATATTCTAGAGCCCAAAGTTTTTTCCTCGACGGGCCAAAATGATACACATCAGTGAGTCGAGGGCCAAACCTAATGACAGTTTGCACACAAAAATGTGCTTCTGCAAATAAATGTCTGATTAAATTGACGTTAGAAATCTGGAAGTAGGCAGGGTTGGCCTCTTTCCAACTTCTGACAGTCTTTTCAATACAAAATTGAATTCAATCTCAGAGCCTTCTCGCGGGCCAAATAAGACCCCCTGGTGCCCCACTTGGTCACCCCAGTTGTATAGCAAAGCGTATAGCGTATTCTCATTGTATAGCCAAGTCGTACTCTATTATAATGGCAATAGCTAAGTCAAAACATCACAAATATTAAAAAATAGCTTATACTGAATGAATAAATATTTGTCTGTATAACCCTGTGTGACAAAGCATGTGCACCCTTAAGGCCCATAGTTGCTTGGACATGTGTGAACCCAATAGCAGCAAAGAAAGACAAACCCATTTAATCTCCCTCTCACCACAGAGGCTGCTCGGAGCTGTACCGTCTGCCCATGAGCGAGTACAAAAGTAGCAGTAACGACTCCGGCTCCTTCGAGTACAAGTTCCCCTTCCGCAGCAACAACAACAAGTGGCAGCGTACCTCCAGCAGCCCCCAGCAGTCCCTGACCGCCTCCCCCCAGCCCCACACCCCAAACCGGGCCATCAGTCTGGGCAGCTCCGTGGGCAAGACCCTGTCGGCGGAGAGACTGGAGAGGGGAGCAGCTATCCCTCGAAGTGTCAGCAGCGACGGACGACCCCTGGACTCCAAGAGGTAATGGTGGTTAGGGGATGGCACTACACACAAGTATTCATAAAGTTCTGATATAGCCTGGGTTTTTGAAAGTGTTGATCCTTGTACTAGACACTGGTTGTATTCCTGAGTATGCATAAGAAGTAAGGTGCCATGAAGGAAACTCATAGTAATATCCAACATTCCTCACACAACCCAAGATTATTGGATAACAAATTATTCACCAATTTAAGGCCCTACCATGTAACGGTTAGCCAACTTTTAATTTTGGATGTTTTTGTTCCACTGAAAAACTTGGGAGCGGGCTTGTATCTCTAGTGTCTCCTGCTTGTTTCCATGGAAATATACTTTTGGCTCTAATATTCCACAGTATGGCATAAAACATATCTATCTCCGTGGAGAATGTTCCAAAACATTGTTTTAACTTTCTATTTCAGTGGAATTATACAGGTGACGAGCCAACTCCAGAAAGTTATACCATGTTGATTTAAGCAAATTAAAATAAAATGCATCATGCTACAATGTGAACTTGTGCTACTCTGATTGCAGATTGCTGAAAATCTGGAACATTTTTCCCGTCCTAAATGTAAATGGACTTCTTTAAATGAAATCTAAGTCATATAGAAGTGCTATTATTACCCGTATCACCTCAAAGGCCCTCGGCAAAGTGCTTAAATGTAATCAGTGGTTCCTCCAGACTGTGATGGAACCTGAGCTGCTCTGAGCAATCGATGGCATTTCCTCTGAAGTAAAATCTCCTCTGCTCCCGGCGTGGATGTAGGGGTGGACCAGGTCCCAAAAGATGAAAGGCCCTGGACCTGATTGTTAGTGTCTTAAAAACCCGAGAAACAGAACTAGTTCATTTTAAATGGTTTGCAGTGGTCCCTGTTATTTTGCAGACGAATTACTCAGAGTTTACCCTTTTCACAACAGGGGTGGGATTAATATGTTTTATTCTTCACACTCCTTTTTAAGCTTTAATAAGAAAAAAAAGTGAAATGTACATAAAGTTTGTACTTGTATATGTACTTTTTTGTGTTCATTGACCAACTCTGAGAGCAGTGCGAAGTTTCACCTTGACGGTAATGCTAATAACAACTAGCATTCTAACATGTACTTCCTGATTATCAGACAAAATACTTACTTTAAATACTTTTTAATTGGATGCAGACATTACCCAGCTGAATTTAACCACAAGAGCTGCTTATACAATATATCAGCTTGATGAGCAGCATCTTCTGAGAGTTCACCCTTCACTGTAATTGGTTAAATCCACCTGTCACTCACTCAGCAGAGATGGTATTAAGCAAAATCGACTTTTTAGAGCTTTCTACCTTGTTATAATGTTGTTCCCTCATCAAAAACATGTCTGAAGACTTTTTAGATGTCATCCATGCATGTTTGAGTAATCCAGTGATCTCTCCCAGGCCCTATTCAAACCCTCCTTATGGTTAGCACTATGAGCCTGTACGACGCTCCGCTCACAAACCTACGTCATCCATGCTCCCACACGATAATTCTCCATAAATATACAAAACAATACACTACAACTTCACAAACAAAGTAGTTTCAATAGCAAAATATTTTTTCAAAACAATGAAAATTGTGTAAGCCTTTAACCAAGACTGACCAATAGGAGGAGTGGGTCTATTTGCACTAACCAGAAAATGAGTGTATCTTTATCACCATATCGCCCAACCCCAAGTTAGCCCTTATGTTATTTCTGTGTTTCACCGGCACCTCTCCCTGTACATTCTACCAGGATGTCCCCGGGCAGTGAGAGCTACAGCCTTGCCTCCTCTCTGGCTCTGGGCCGCTCCCCACACAACCGCAGCTCTCCCAGTAACCTGTCCTGCTCCAGCGAGGCCTCGGGAAGCTCCGCCCACTGGAGGCAGAAGTCCATGCCCGAGCAGTAAGTACTAACTAAGTCACCAGATCAATGCCAACAACATCATCCGACGCATTTATTCATAGGAGCGCTCTCTCCAGCCTAGCCAGTCGGTGTAAATGGGTTTTGGTATCGTATTTCAAAAGTGTTATTCTGTTATTCAGGTGTTTTTTCAGTCACCGTTTAGGTCAGGTCTGCCAAAGATGCTAAGTGCATTAAGCTAAGTGCTTACGATTCGAATATGACTGAGAACCTTGGTGCACAGTGATGGTAAAGCAGTTGAGTTCAATATTTTACAATCATCTCTCTTTCCCCCATCTGAAAGCACATGGTAAATTAGAAAATAAACTAGCTAATATAGTTGGACCATACGTGGAGAATGAAGAGTTGAAACCTAATTTAATGTAGCCTGTACTTAAGCTGGTTTAACAAAGGAAGTACATTCACAACTGAACCTGGGTTGCCAGTGACTTGGAGAGGACATATACAAATTTTTCTTTTTTCATTCTAAGTATAAGAACAGGCCATGCCTATGAAAGGTGAGAACCTCCAGAATTCACTCACTGAGCTGCAGAGGCTGCACTAGCACTGATTCATGATTGGCTAGAGGTGCTGGGGTTTAGGTAGTGACCATTCAGATCAGAGAGAGAAATTTTAGGTTTAAACCAGCTGGATTTCAGCGTTGAAACTGGCAACCCAAATGAGAGACTTGTGAGGCTCATTCTGCTTTCTGGTTTGATAATCATCTTTAGATCTAGGACACATTTTACAGTCCATGTGTGCATGTTAGTCTTTGTAATGACAGTATTTTAACTAATCAAACGTATTTCTCTTTGTGCTTTCTTTCAGATTTGCAGGTAACCGTCACTCTTCTATGTCCTCTGAGAGACAGGTAGTAATGGGGATAAAACCAGGGGAAAGGCTACATCTGATTGGCCCAGAGCAGAGGAAATGGGAGGGTCTTGAGGGTCACCAGCCCCTACAGAAAGCTGAAGATATACTGTCTTTATATAATGTACTGTATATCGAACTGTGAGGGGGGGTACACTTTTTGAGATGACACTGCAGAAGACTGGAGCTATAGCTGTGTGTACGGTGACAGATTCTGCAGCAGGAGATTTCATCATAATGCTGCACCGCTGACAGCCACAGCCTCCTCAAAACAACCAAGTTTGCTTTTAGTTGACAAATACACTAGTTTACTTGGCAGAGGAATAATATTGTTCCTCAACTTTTATTGTCATAGTAGTAATAATAATAATAATGTTATTTGTTCATCTGCTTAATTTCCTCACCCGTACGCAACCAATTGTACCTGGAGAATAACTGGCGTGGTTTCCAGACATTTTGTCATTGAAAATTTTCTCCTTTTTGCTTTGCTGTATTATTGGAGAAGTGGAGACTGTTACTGTCATCACAGTAAAAACGACCAGTTGGGATTTCAAAAAACATGCAGGAAATTACACCTTTTTTGTACAATATTTCTTGAAGGAGAAATTTACTCAATACCATTCATTTTAACCTGTTACGAGCAAAATCTTGCTGTGACACATAGGCGCCCCTCATTTAGTTTTATAAGCACAACCACCGGGGCACAGTACCATCCAAATGAGAAGAATGCGTAGTCAATGCTAAAATATATTTTTTTAAATATGTGGCTTATCTATGTCTAAATAATCAGTAATCATAATCATCATAATTAATCATAATCAATCATAGTTAAAAACGTCTTAGAAAATGATTTCAAAGTGTGGAAACCCTGAATTATGTTATGTTCCCTAGACGTCTATTAATCAAATAATTTCACTTGCCAAATTTGCATTATGTGTACATAAGTGTTCTAAACTCAAAACCCAGATACAGATATGTTAGATCCGTTACTAAAACTTGTATCAGAACTATATACTTATTGGAGCAGGCAAAATCTGACCTTTCCTGGATAGTTTAAAAATTGTCTTGTTCGATATCAGAACTAGTATGAGGCCACATGGTAATATTAAAGAGGCTAGTGTTATTGTGTGTTAAAGGGGCACTATGTAACTTTTGGAGATGTTATTGCATTGGATCTTTAGAAGAATCTTTATGGAGATAAGCAAGTGACGCCACCAAACCAAGTAACAGGTCAGATCTGTGGAGAGGCAGCTTGTAGTAAGAATGCACGTTTTTTAAGGTATTTCTAATCAATCAAACAACCATGATTCCAGAAAAGTTACATAGTGCACCTTTAAACGCTGTTAAATGTTTTCTTTAATGTAAAAATCGAGTATGAATTTGTAGTGTTGCCTCTAAATGTATCATCTCATTTTGTATCTTTGCTGTAGAGCGCATAGCAAAGAACTACCACATCACAGAAGCGGAGGCAGACTTACTAAATGACATTGCATTCTTCTGAGACTAGATTTACTACATTTCTATTATAAACTTCCAATCCCTTTAATTCCCTTTTCTTTTTACGGTTTAGGTCTAATTACAAGTCTCAATCTGTCCACGATGAGGGGACTTTTCCTCACTTTTATAGTTTGCTCAGACTTCCACCACAAAATCAACATGCCCCACTCGTGCCCCCCTTTTGTCCCAGCAGGACCCGTCTTTGCCGGGCAGTCGTGCTACCAACTTCCCCTAACCCTGCTTCTGTCCGCTCTGATCACAAGGATGAAACTATAGGTCTTGCATTTTGTGGTTGCTTGTGGCGCTGTAGTTTTAATTCGTCGGTTTTGGAACAATGCTCTTCGGACCTGGAGTCTGGCCCTGCCTGATCCGTCCGCTTTGTGGTTACTGTCCACTTCCTGCTTCTCCCAGTTTGACCCCGTGACCTCTGAGTGTTGATGACAGCTCAAGTCCAGGAAATACACAGGGCATTTAAGGGGTAGGGTTGTTCCATTCATTAATTGTGCAATGTTTTCCCAGATTTAATGAGTCATAAAACCTTGTGGTATAAAAACTATTGCAATATTGTGAGGAGATTTGCGGCGTAAGCTTATACCCTGGCAACCCATTAGTGCTTTAATCATTTTATTAGGACTAGATACATATTTTATAACCATTATTGAATTTAATTATGTAATCTACTTCTGTTTTACAGCGTTATTGCTTTAGTTTGGAACAAAGATCACAAGCTAGGTTTGGTCAGGACTACCTAGCTGGAGGATAGGACTATTGTTATTCTAAGTCAGCGATGTGCAGCCTTGGTGGTGCATGGGATGGGTTCATTTTACATAACGGTCAGCTTGAAACATACATTTTAGGTCTAAGGCTAATATAAAATGGGTTGAAAGTCATAGTTTGGACACCCTCGTTCTAGGTTGTTAATCTTTGTCAATCACCAAATCAAAATCATTATCTTAATTTGTTAAATTTTAAAGTAGCTGGACATGTCACTTTAAAAGCCTTATAACAGCTACCAGTAACAACATATCGGGGTCAGTCACCTACTAGTCTTATTTCTTTGCCTGGAATGTTCTGCAGTCTGGTATTAAACGTGCCAGTCTTGTGTTAATGTAATTGCAGGAGTTTTTATACCTCAAAATACCTTGAAAAACATGCGTTCTTACTGTGAGCGGGGTTGCCTCTCCACTGATCCAACGTGTAACTCGACCTCATGGTGTCACCTTCTTGTCTCCAAAGACATAGATAAGTTTAATGCCATACTGTAGAACATTCCAGGCAAAGTTATGACCTCTCCATGACTACCTAGCCTCCACCAGAACTTATATGGTTCCCCTTTGAATTATGTTGGTTGCTAAGGATCATGTCCTTCCCTTTGGTTAAAAAAACAAAACAAAACATACTATAGCTTTAAAACATGGCCCATCTCCAGATCTTGAGCTAGGTTTGCACAGGACTACTTTAGCTGGAGGATTATTAGCCTGTTGTTAGTCAAGGGCGTTAATCTTTTCCCAACCACCAAATCAACTCCCTTGGATATAAAAATTCACCACTTCTGTTGGTTAGACTCACATTTTATAATCTTCCTGTCCACATTGCAGGACAAGAAGACCAATCCTACATTCATTTCATATGGGCCATTCTTCAAAAGGCAGGCATCCACATGAATAAGCGTCTCTAATTAGCAGGAACAGCCCCTCGAGTCTTTGTGCAGAGTCGCTATGCAAAGTAGTAATTTTTCTGCCAGCAAATTGGGGGATATCTAACACAAGATTTGTTATTTTTTCCTAGCAGATGTTACTCTCTTCCTCTTCACACTGTGGACAATGTCGGCCTTCTTTCTCTCTCTCTCTCTCTCTCTCCCTCTCTCCCTCTCTCTCTCTCTCTCTCTCTCTCTCTCTCTCTTGCATAACGTGTAGACAATTACCTCTCTCTCTCTCCTCTCTCCCTCTCTCTCTCTCTCTCTCTCTCTCTCTCTCTCTTGCATAACGTGTAGACAATTACACAACAGTGGCGTTTTGGAGTTTAGCTTTGGGACATACACACACACATTTAAGCGTTACGCAGTCATCCTCTCACATTGCTAGCTAACCCAGAACAAACAGTAGTGAACCAGCAGGGGGCGACCAGGGACGCGCTTGTTTGAAGGCGTTAGATGACAAATATTGCAGGTTTTGTTTTCACGACGGCTGCGAGAGGAGAGAGAGAAAATAGGTTGTGATGTAGCTTTACCATAATAATAGCACTGCGGTTGAACTGAATGATGGGTGGAGGTGGGGAGGGTGGTTGAAATGTAATGAAATCAGTAAAAGTAAGCAGTACTCAAAGTATTCGATAACGAGTAGCTGTCTTGAGTAGCTGTTTGGACTGATATATTTTTATATATAGTATAAATAGTATTCATGGGTTTCAACTTGATGTTATTCAACAAAGGACTTTTTCTCCATTCATAAATCTGTTAATTGCTATGACAACAGTCATAATTTTTCATCATTCTGAAACCCATGGATGGAAAGTTAACTTCAACAGCCTGATTGAGAATTTTTTATGTATTTTCCAACAATTCACAATAAAACATCAAACTGCATCTTTATAAACACATTCATAACAAATTACAAAACTTAAAGGTGCACTATGTAACTTTTCTGATGGGGAGGTCCGCCACCTACTTCCCTCTATGGAAAGGTTATTGATTTGCCTGGAATGTTCCACAGTATGACATTAAATGCACCTATCTTGTATTTATTAAATAACCATTTCCTTGCTTAAAAATCTCCATGGAGACAAGCGGGTGGTGGACCCCTCTCCATAAAAGCTACATAGTGCACCTTTAAGCTCTGTTTTTGAACACATAATCACGTAACAAAATATGCCCTCATTTACGAATTCTACTGGCAAAAAATGTATTGAATTTTAGAAATTGTTCATAAATCAGTTAAATGTTACTCTAACGGCTACAATCTCTCTCCAGAATTACCCCTTAAATAAAAGTACCAGAGTAAATATAGCTGCCACTGCTCCCATCTCTCCCACTGCAGGCGAGAGCTGCTCTACTGAGTCAGATGGAAGTCATCCATTTGAGCTCCAGGCTTTTGGCTTATTTTTGTCACTGAAGTTGTCTGTGTTTTTATTATTGCAGATGCCCCGCCCTCCAAATCTGGCCCAGGGTTCTCTGGGGGTCCACGCATCCAGAGACAGGAGCAGGTCATCCACCTTTCCCCCAAGAAGGGCAGCCAGGTCTGGGATGAGTTCACACACACAGCACTACACTGAGTTATTATATTGATTTTCATAGAGTAAGATCACTGTGGTGGCCTTATACGGCAAGACAACACTTCATACTCCTGTAATGTTTATAATAGACTGTTTAAACAACATGTTTTATTGAGCCTGTGATTAGCTTAAATGTTTCATTTACAGTAAAAGGGGGGAGTGTGACTAACTGTTGGCTAATGCTAGCTAGCTCGTGACTTAAATGTTGAATAATGAGAGGAATGTGTTTAACTGTACAAGTGACCTCACCTGTTGCACTTAAAGGGGGGATATTAAGCAAAATCTACTTTTTGGAGCATTCTACATGCCTGAAGAGGTTTTACGTACATGTCATCCATGCATGTTTGAGTAATCCAGCGATCTCTCCTGGACCCTATTCTGTTATGTGTTAGCAGTTAATAACCCATAGAAATGTAATACCTCCTCTTTAAGTCAGTTCCTTGGTCAGATTTTGTTAAAACAAAGCTCAGATTGTAAAGTCTGGCTTGAGTATCACAGCTTCAGACAGAGCAGTGCCTCCTGTTAGCTTCACCTCCCCAAGCAACATTGATACTAGGATGGTACATGATGAAGTGTCAAAATAAACTTACATTTCCTGTCTCTCTACAGTCCGACAGCCCCTACTCCGGTCACTCCAGCAGCAACACCCTCTCCAGCACTGCGTCGAGCGGGGGCCACAGCGACAGTGATAAGTGGTACGAGCTAGGGGCCGGAGGAGGGGGGTCCAGCGGAGAGCAGGGCGAACCCGAGCCCAACGGCCTGGGGGGAGGGGGCTACCTACAGGGCTCCTCAGCAGACAGCGGCATAGACACCAGCACCGGGTCCTACGCCCCCACCCACCACGCCCACTCGCACTCCCACCACGGCAGCACCACCTCCCTTCTAGCCCCCAGCGGAGGCAGGGACAGCAGGGACAGGGAGAGGTCCACGTCACCCTGGCACAGTCCCACCGAGGGGGGCAGGAGGATGCTGGAGAGGTCCCCCGCGGCAGCCGAGTCCCCGGGACCCCCGTCGGAGAGCAGGGAGGGGAGGACTCCGCCCACGCACCTGCTGGTTAGAGACGCCAGCACCTACAGCCTGAGTGACATGGGATCTCACTCCAGGTGTGATTTTATACAAGTCTGGTTTTGTCAGTGTTTTTAAAGATGTAACTTTTTGATGGAGGGTTTGCCTCCTGCTTTCCTGCTTGTCTCCATAGAGATGTTTGTTAATTTGTCTGTTCCACAGTATAGCATTAAACGTATTTATCTTCACGGAGACGAGCAGGTGACGCGAACGGGCCACGTTACAGTTCAGATCTGTGGAGAGGCAATGCATTTTTTTCACGGTATTTTTGAGCATTAAAAACACAATGAAATACATGTTAAACTGATAGATCAGTTTAACAATAAAGTATTATATGCCTTTTAAACCAAGGTTGGCAATTTTCACAACATGGCATATCCAGAATTATGAAAAATTAGGACCGTTGTTGCCATAGCGATTAAATGATTCAAAATAAGACACATCTGTTGAATGGGAAAAAGTCCTCAAAAAGTCATTGATAAAAGGAAGTTGAAACCCATAGATAAAATGCATGCACAGTCATACTGTGAAACATTTCAGGCAAAGCATAAAACATTGCCATGGAGACAAGCAGGTACCCTCGTTCCATAGTGCACCTTTAAATACAATGCTCTATTTCTAGTCTTTCTGAGAATCCAGCTTGAGTATAAATGAGAACCAATAATATAAATATTACAAAGCAGCACCAGAAAATTAAATAAATGAATTGGCTGCAAAAATGACTCTGGCGAGGTTGAAAAATGCTAATAAACACCTGTAGAGTGCATATAGTAAAGGCTAACATTGTTAACTTGCTCAAAATTCAAATTCTTCTTTTTCTTTTAAATTTGTAGTTTACTTTTGTCTTGGCACTTTGTTACAAATGGAAAATGTCCCTGCATGAGGATGCATCGTCACAACCAATTTCTGCTCAAAGGGAAGAGAAAAATCAACATCACAGTGCCTAAAATGTTCCACATTATGCCATCTAAACAGTTGACGCCACAAGGCCAAATTATAGATCAGATCTGTGGAGAGAGATGTTTTTCAATGTAATGAGCAATGTTTGAGCAATAAAAACACACAGGTGCTATGCCATACTGTGGACTTCAAGACAAAAATGATCATCTCTATCAAGGCAAGCTGGGGGCGTATCTTTCTACAGAAAAGTTGCATAGTGCATGAGGGGAGTGTTTATCAATACATTTTTATATGCCTTTTTAACCAAGTTTGACAATTTTCACAGCATGGTATATCCAGAATTATGAAAAATTAGGACCATAGCAATTAAAGAATTCAAAACAAGACATTTTTGAATGGGAAAAAGTCCACAAAATGTCACTGATAACAGGAACTGGAAACCCATAGATAAAATGCATTCAAATGCATGCAAAAGTGCACTATGTAACTTTTCTGGAGGGTATAACACCTTGTCTCCATGAAGATGCTATTGCTTTGACTGGAGTGCTCCACATTATGGCATTAAACTTGTCTAGTGTCATACATTTGTTCAATTTCAGATGTTTGTATTGCTTAAAAGTCCCTTAAAAACATGCATTCATACTGTGAATGGGGTCTCCTCTCCACAGATCTGACCTGTAATTTGGTCCTGTAACTTCACCTACTCATCTCCATGGAAATAGATAAGTTAAATGCCATACTATGTTCACTCTTAGCCAAGAAATATACCCTCCATGAAGACGAGCAGATGGCAGAGCCTGTACCAGAAGTTACATATTGCTAAGTGTCGTCACAAAACTAAAATTTCAAACTTGATTTTGATACTCAGTAGCGATTCTGATACCACAGTGATAATTAAAAACTCTTTATTTAGACAATAGAATGTGATTTTCAACATTAAATGGTAGTACCGGTACTTTCTTTTATATTCCCTGATTTTTGATACATGTTGCACCTTTAATTTCATGTTTCAGTATAATTACTCCACTTTGTTATTGTTGTTCTTATTTACATTTACCTGACCTCTGCAGTGTACCACACGTTTCCACTTTTCATTACTCTAATCTTTATTGCCTATAAGATCCAACTCCCTCAATTAGATCTCCCTGGAAAACAACAGTGGCCATTTAAACCCGCTCCCATCTTTCCACATTAGGAGGAAATGCAGGCCACGTGTGCCGGGCCTGTAGGTGATGTGTGGAGCAGCTCAGGTTATGGTCTTTGACAGACACATAAGTCACTGCACAGACGGAGGGAGCGGTCGTGACCAGGTCGTGCCGGGCTTTAAGTCCGGTTGCACATTGTCGTAGGGGAAAAAGATAAACCCAACTGGCCTATGATGAAGCCACAGATTTGAGATTGACTGATAGGGTTTTTTCCTGGCCGATGCTGATTGTTTAGAATCCAAAGCAACTAATATTTTTGGGCTGATTTAGATTATTTTCCCCAAATGATGTCATTGAAATTTTCTACAAACTCACCCACAGCACTTTTTTACCACAAACCTTTAAGAGAGCTGTGGTCACGTTTTGTGCAGTGACCTCTTCACTTTAAAGTGTTAAACTAAAGTGTTGTGTGTACTTTTTAGACATTCAAGGCTGATAAGCTAAAAAGTACAGATACCGGCCCGATATGTTGGCCAAAAATATATATATCAGTCTATCTCTATAATAGGTCATACTGGGACTTTATACAGTCACTAACAGGATAATGGTAAAACAAGGCTTCAATATGTTTTTTATGTGTTTTGATGTACCAACAATTGGATGAAGTACTGTATACAACAACTTGACAAACCTGATGCGATGATGCACACTGATTGTGTTGTAATAGCGCTCTGAAGGGGGAGTGACTTAGCGCTGGGAGTGAAGGGAGGGTAAAACATGGTAATTTGTTGCTTTCAGCCAATATAGCATTTTCAAAACAAAAGTGTGGTGATCTAAATATGTTGTGTTAGCAGTTAATACCCCATAGAAGTAAAATACCCCCCCTTTAATGTACTCATTTTTTGACGTTCTTCACAGTACTATGTTCCATTAACCTTTCTTCCACCTGTGCCTGCCCACAGCTCCAGGCACTCTGCTCACAGCTCCCCCAGAGAAGAGTCCTCCTCTTCGGCCACGTCCCCCTCTCAGTCCTCCGTGTCCCCGGCTGGACCCAAGAGCTTCTACCCCAGACAGGGAGCTCAGTCCAAGTACCTGATTGGCTGGAGGAAGCCCGGATCCACCATCAACTCTGTGGACTTCGGAGACACACGCAAGTAAGGGTTTATAGTTCAGTACTGCACAAGGTTTAAAGTACATACTACTGTTGTCACAATACTAACATTTCAAACTCGATTTCAATACTAGGAATAGGACTATGAATAGACTCTATACTCAATACCAATCCCAATACCACAATGATTATTAAAAACACTCTTCTATTTCGATACAAAGAAATAGACTCGATACCCGAAACCTCAATAATATTAAAAAAACACTCTTTCTTTAGACAATAGAATGTCACTTTCAACATTAAATAATAGTACTTTCTTTTCTATTCCCATGTGTCCCTTATGTCTGTGTAATCCCTCAGTCTTCCTGGTATGTTCCATAGTGGTCCATGGGCGTGTACTAGTCTATGTGTCTTATTGTAACATGTGTCTTGTTCTGATACAGCTCAAGATCATACTAAAGCAATTCAGGAAAGGTTAATTTCTGTCCTGTGAATGTGACTTTTTTAGTATTGATGCTTTCTCAAATGAGTATCCAGTTTCAATTCTAGTTTTAGCATCGATTAGTATCTGAGTTTCAATACTTTTGAGAACTCTAGAGCCTTCTTATTTCAGCGTAGTTAACATGATATTTAAGATGAAGTTTATAATTGTACTTCCTAGTTGGACGTGCAGCAGCACGTTGAGGTAATTTAATAAACTGTTGTCAAGCAACCAAACAGTAAACAAGAGCCAAAGCCAGTTTATCCTGTGATTTTCCACTTTTATTTTTCAACTTTTTTTCACTGCCACTTAACTGATGTAAAACTATGTTTGGAGAGATAGTACCTGTGGTAAATATTTATCATAATTGAAGAATCTTGAAAATCTTTCATTTGCACTTTAAGCGAGCAAGTCCTGGGGTCACACTCAAAACTAAAACAGGATTTTGTGTAGCCTATAAAGTACAAATATAATCCTGTTACATGCACTACTTATTTGCACTACTATTACTGCCTGTATTACTTTAGACAACTACAATGGCACTAGTGTTGCATTTCTTTGCCCAAAATAGACTAATTTTGCATTCCCTTATTAATGCCACATTGAGGTGTTAATATGTGGTTCTCCAGTCATTCTTGATGGCAGTATTTGCATATTGCCTGATTGCCCTCTTGTGGTTTAGAAAAGTAATGCACTTCAATCCTGTATAATTGGCTTTTTAAAAAAAATAAGTGTTGGGCCTAATTTGTTCTTACATAATCTTTTCATAGTTTTTTTCTCTCATGTGTTGTGTCAATGTTTTTCCTTGTTAATTTTCATTTATGTCAAATGCCAATATGTATGGCAATAGGTATTTAAATGTTCAAAATGACTACAGTTGTGAATTGGCAGATTACTTTTACATGATTGCCCTCTGCTGGAGGATATGAACACTACACATGAAAGTTGAAAAGGGATTGACATTCACAATAAAGAAATACAGTTCCCTTAATAGCCTGCGCTCTTATGGAGAAAAAAAAAAAAAAAAAAGACTACGATCACAACTGAACCTGAGTCACCAGTGCCTAAACCTGCAAACAGATGACATATATGTGTTTTTCTCATTGTCAGTATATGGACAGGCCTCATGCGAAAGCTCAGAACCTCCAGAATTCACTCACTGAGCTGCAGAGGCTGCACTAGCACTGATTCATGATCGGCTGCAGGTGCTGGGGTTTAGATGGTGATGATTCAGATCAGAGAAAGGCATTTTAGGTTTAAACCAACTGGATTTCAGCATTGAAACAGGCAACACAAATGAGAGGCTCATTCTGATTTCTGATTGGATAATCGTCTTCAGAACCAAATACAAATACAACTTTTAAGTTGGTTATAATGTTTTTGTAACCAAGTGTAAATCATCATTACAATTATTATTATCTGTGAAAGTATTATTTGAACATGTCCACCTCATATCTGGGGACAGAGTTGAGCCATGTTCAAGGAATTCAAACACATATTTTGAGGTAGAATCATACATAGTTTACTTTTTTCCTTTTCCTGATAAATTTATTGTTATTGTATTGACAAGTTTGTGTGTTATTGTATTGACAAGTTTGCCATCTTCTCTGTGGTCCTCCAGGAAGTCTCCGGGCGAGAGCAGTGTGGACGTGATCCCTACCCCAGCAGCGCGCCCCTCCCTGCGGGACATGCACTCCCCTCAGCCCCACGGCAAGTCCACCATGGAGGAGGACGTAAAGAGGCACAATGCCCCCGACAGCCCCCCCGCACCACCACGCCGGCACAAGGACAAGGTAAACACAACCTCATCTAGTATGGACCTTTACAATACATACAATAATAATGTCAAATTTTCAGCTGAGTATTTAGTTGGCTGCAAGTTTAATTCCACTATGTTGAGCACTGGATTTAGATTTTTGAACTGGAAAATTCATTCAGTGTGTAGTATATGCAAAAGATGTCTATTTTATAAATCTTATCCCATGACACCTCTGTATGTTTTAATGCTAGTCCACTCAAACATAATATTAGTATTACTAAGTTTTCAGATGAGCCCAAAATATATGCAACAGTGTTTAATACTATAACACTCACATGTCACTGCTCCAGCCTGGAAGATTATTTGTCTCATCAAATTTCAAATTGTAAACGCCGATGAATTTTGAACTAGTTGCTGAATTGTGCCATTTTCAGTGTGTGTGTGTTTAGTTTTTGTTTTTTTGCAGTTTAAATATTAAACGTTTAAAATATTCAGTGCATATATTTGAAAGCCCTCATCGTCCTCAGTGTAAATTCAGAGAGCACAATTTGCAGTGAAAAAAGTAGAATTATGGAGGCAGGCGTTTTCCTATTGCCGTTTCTCTTCTGTGGGAGGGATTTACAGTTATGGAATGTGATGCAAATTCATTGGTTCCCTTCAACATCTCCTGGTTGTAGGAGGTTAGATTAACTATGATCGGCTGCTGATGCTTTGTATGCTTTTTTTTCACTGCATATTTTATTCTCTGAATTTAGACTTTTGAATTTGGGGGCTTGAAATATGCAATTAATATTTGAAAGTTAAATTCTTTTTTTTTTTTTTTATTTCGTACACTGTGAAAAAAATGTATTCTGCGAAAGTCAGCCATTGAAATTCATTATAAAAATATTCAAACATGTTTTCACCAGATCTGATGAAACGACTTCATAAAGGCCCATCTCTGATTCATTTGAAGAAATACTGTAATTGAATGAAATGTTAATAACAGAGGAAACATTTCTTTTTGTTCTTCTGAGGCCTCAAAAATCAAACGTGTATTTATATTGTGGCCCATTTATTGAAATACGTTTCAAATTGTAAGCAAACTGCATTGTCACATGGTTTTCTGCTGTGATGGGGCCAGTCTGTTGTTTCAGATTTGTGGTGTGGTTAGTAAAGTGAAAGTCATGTTTTTTTATTTTTTGTTTACATTTGTCATTTCTTAAAATTGATACAGAAATAGTCCCATCTTAGAGTGTGTTTTCCTGGGATATTAGTAAAGTAAAGTCATGTTTTTTTATTTTTTGTTTACATTTGTCATTTCTTAAAATTGATACAGAAATAGTCCCATCTTAGAGTGTGTTTTCCTGGGATACACATACACACTTCTTCAATACCTGACCATGATATGAGTCTGGTCACTTGTTGTATGTTACATGATTGACAGGTGGATTAGCCAATCAGGGACACGCATTGTACATCTGTATCAAAACATATATGACTGCTAACGAGGAAAAAATATCACAGGGAACTGAAAACATTGCGGATTTCTGCAGAATAATTAAGCAAAGCACTAAACTGACTAACAAGCTCCTTCATTTCATATGCACCACTGGAAAAAACTGTTTGCACGAGCATGTTTGGGTCTGGCTCGAGACGTGACTGAGGGTTTGGTGAGCAGACTGATGTCCCTCGGTATAAATAATACAGAGAGAGATAATTCTCGTAGGCAAAGAGTGTGTTGTAATCATAGTCATTCATGGTCTTAAAACCAGCGTTTACATCCACACACATGACATAACATTGTGCTCTCCCTACAGCACTCTCAGAAGTCAGATCCGGAGCAGCCCCTGTCGCGGCGTCGCTCCCTTCACAGGACCCTGTCAGATGAGAGCATCTACAGGGGCCAGCGCCTGCCGCCCCTGTCGGACACGGTCAATGAGCCCGCCCTGGCCACTGACGTGCTCTTCAGCTGCTCCACCCTCCCCCGTTCACCCACCACCCGGGGGGTCCCATTGCGGAGGCCCTCCTACAAGCTGGGAGTCAAACTGCATGGTAGGAGTATAATCCACTTTACAGGTGATGTCACAAAGACAAACAGTAAAACCAGAAACAAGTTAATGTTACAAAATGTTAGAACTGAAATGAAGAGGTTGTTTGGACAGAGGAGGACATAGCGCCTCTGCTTTAGCATTTGTTTGTCTTACAGGTTATCCCATAATGCCTTGCAATGTGATGTCACATCTATTTTTAAAAACTGTGGAAAGGCCTGTTACAACAAAACACATTGTTAATATTTGAATGGGGCTGTACCCGTTTTTTGTTTTTTTTTCTTAAGTTAAATTAGTTTTGCTCCTGTACAGATTTTATTATCAAGATCATTGTGTGCTGTCTGCATCTAATTATAAAGTGTTTTTATCACTCAAAAACCATGAAGGACGCTGTTAGCATGCTAGTTGTTGTTAGCATTACCATGGCTGCTGTGATTCTGAACTCTGAAAGTTGTGTAAAGCACTTATCACCTCATCACAGTGAGCAATTAGGATTCTCGGAATGTGACAGGAAAGTTAAGACCACTGCAAACTGTTTAAAATGAACTAGTTCTGTTTTAAGAGAGTGAAAATGAGGTACAGTGCCTTTAAAGCTACCAAGTTTATTTGATTTTTTAAATTTTTTTCTCACCAGTAGATAGTAGTTAGAGTTCCCCCCTCCCCTCATCTGGCCTTTGGTCAGGCTCACCTGTGCTTCTTCTGTCAGTAACATAGATATCATCTAGTGGTGATATGTGAGAAAAGAAAAAAGTACATAAAAACTAATGAAACACATATTTTAGGAGATGTTTTACTTATGAATTGTGTCCAGGAGATCTGTCAGCGTCAGACACTTCCCTGGTGGATTTGGTGGAGCGCCATCGCGGGCCCCTCCCCCCTGAGCTGATGCCCCTCCCTTCAGGTCGAGACAGCCCCCTGGAGTGGACCCACCTGGTGGACGTGGCCAGTACCTTCGAGAGCGAGAGAGGACCGCACTATGGTAATCAACAGACACCAACATAAACAGCATAGTCTCATATTCGAGTTAAAATGTGAAGTATGAACTGACAAACTAATACAAGGATCATGTTACAGTTTGTACTCTTCTAAACTACAGGGTTAGGATTTTTTATGCAGAGGAAGAGAGAATTTTGTTTGTGGAGGAAATTATGGTACTTCAAAACTTACTCAGTTTTTGCAATTTCCTAATTGTGTCCATTCAGTTGAGATTAATCTCGCAGCCGTAGCTCATGTTTATCAGCTTTGTCTATGATTCTCAATTCTTCAAATTTCCCTTCCTCTCCTCTTGTGCAGTTCAAAGGAGTTATGTGTTTGGTGACGCTAACCACAGGAGCAGTGGAGCCTCCAGTCCTCAGCAGCCCCACATCGAGCTGCAGCCGGCCCCATTGTCACGCCCTGCCTCCAGGTAAAACTCTACACGTCAGGTGACATGTTCTGTTGAGTTTGGAGATAATATTTCATAAATAGTAATTCATTCTGGAAAGGTCAAAAATCTAAATGTCTCCATGAAACTCATAATGATTGGCATCAAGATTTAAATACATTTTTAGTGCAGTGTTTCTCAAACTGTGGTATGTGTTCACAAGCTCCTTCAGGTGGTGTCCAAATTTAGAACTAGTACAGCAATAGTGTAGTTCTGTTATAGACCTGGTTTAGATCTGGTGTTACTCAGATGGCCAAATATTTTCCTAGTGTGAATAGTTTAAGAACTTGAATTAGTGTTTTGATTTCTTGTTGTAATAATATGGTCTTGTGTCTTTCAGTGAGGGCCACATCGGACTGGAGAGGAAGGTGACCAAACTGGAAGCCATGGTGAAGATGCTCCAGGAGGACTTGAAGAAAGTGAGGAAACGTTATATGAGAACACTCTAGACCACAATGTATAATTGAGTTAACTAACAAATGATGAACTATAAATCTGACACAGTTAATTATTTTAAAATAATTCTTAATTTTGTATTATTTCAATTAGCTGCCGCTTTAACACATTATAGTCGTGTGTTTTATATTAAAGCCAAGCGCATTAGTGCTTTGATTATGTGGTTCCTCTGTTTCATAAATAGGGAGTTGAACTAAATTTCACATTAGTTCAAGTGTATTCACTTTGTCTTATTAAAAATGCGTCCAAAATGTAATGTAAAGTTATTA
The DNA here is from genome assembly GCA_000787095.1 of Periophthalmodon schlosseri. Lineage (NCBI taxonomy): Eukaryota > Metazoa > Chordata > Actinopteri > Gobiiformes > Gobiidae > Periophthalmodon > Periophthalmodon schlosseri. Next base: position 100,219 of record KN481357.1, read on the forward strand.
TGTAAATTATGTAAAAGTCATCATTTGAACATAAATACTTAAGTACTGTAATGGTCTTTGGCCTTATTGCAGCTGACACACACTGTATTATACAAACGAAAACGACATTACTAGTTACATTGGCATTTATTATTGCAGAAGTGTTTATTTCTCTTTTGTGAGCTGTGTGCGTCAGCTCCCTCATTGTGTTCATGCAGATACTGTTGTGTTACCTGGAATGATTCACAGTAGGACTTATCTACCTCCATCTATCTCTGTTTGAATACATTTGTAGCATCTGACTTGTTATCACTAGCCATGCTGCTAAATCATCTTTAAAACATGTTTCACTCCCCAGTGTCGCCAGCAGAGGGCGCCAGATACTAATCTGCATGTTCAAAGGGAAATTAAAATGTCTGATATTTAAATAGCTAATTAGCATTTTCTCGTGTGCCGTAGGAGCGCGAGGAAAAGTTACGGATGCAGGCTCAGATCAAGCGTCTGTGGGAAGAGAACCAGCGCCTCCAAGAGGAGTCCCAGACCTCTGCAGCCAAACTCAAGAAGTTCACCGAGTGGGTCTTCAACACCATCGACATGAACTGACCAGCCCCATAAGGAAATGTACAGTACCAGTGTTTCATGTTCGACAAAGGGGAAGCCAAATGAAGAAAGTCGAGACGATGGCGTAATTACCAAGGATTTTTTTTTTTTTTTTTGCTACAGTTTCATCTTACTCAACCAGGATTTTATTGTCCACAAATCTTCTGTTAAAATTACTGAAGATTTAAGCTAACGTTAGCCAAATTTAGAAAGATTAATCAAGACTTTGAAATGGGCTGAACACTGAGTTTTTTATTTTTTATTTTTTATTTTTTTTTTACAAATTTGCCAAGAAAAAACAAATCCGTCTCTTCTCATTTTTACCCTGGATTCATAAAACTTGATGTAAACAAAATCATCAAAAACCAAGACTGAATTTACTCCAAAATTTTAAAATTATGGATTCACATTTTTCTGTCAGTTGAACAATTTTAACTCTTCAAAGGTACAACATACATACAATTTTCTTTATAAACAAAGTACAGCTACTGCACTATTAGCTTGAGTTCGTAAACTACTTTAACCACTCTTTTCAATGTGGCTTAAATAGTAACAAAGAGGAAGGATTTTTCACCTCTGCAAGTCAAACTTTTGGATTTGTAAATATTTTTTCCATTTTCGCATCTTTCAGAACTAGTTTAAAATACTTAGTTCTGCATCAACAGCACAAGCCAGAGTTCCTTATCCAAAAGCCATCGGTGACTGGCGCCATTCTACGTGTTTTTACCCAGAGTGCTTTGCGTCCATCTCCTATATATACTGTAGGTGTTTTCTTATAAGCAATAGGAAGGACAAATTCGGGACTATTTTTGCCTTCACAATTCAAGGAGGAACAAGGGAAGACTGAAAAGTGGAATTTCAAAACAAAACTTTGAAAACTGACACTGGATACGCACAAAAAGCCAGTGTTGTGAAAAACAAGGGACAAAAAACCACTAACCGAAAGCGTGATTTTATCGAATGAAGGACTCAAAATCTGTTTGTTTTTACTTGTATTATAATTCAAATAAATAAGTTGTTCTATTGGTACAGTTCAACTCCTATCAGTGTTAAGTTTCTCGACAAAATTGTGGATATAATTTAAATGGCTTTCTTTCCTTCCGGCTTGAATATATGCGTTTTATTATTGCGTATTACTGTAACGTGGCCTGCTGTTGTGTTGCTTACAGTGCCCTCTAGTGATGACCAGTGCAAAATGTTTTAATTTCCCCTTCTATCCCAATCTGCTGTCAATGTGCATTTCTCAGTCAGGACGAGAGCAGTGGGGGTGGGGTCACGTGATCAACCAGGACCAATCAGAAGCCAGCTTTGAATGACAATCCAAGCGGAGTAGTTTTAGTGTACGCATAAAGTACTTTGGTCATAGTTTTTTCCTCAGGTCGTTCACAAAGTAATATTTCGTATTCAAAGATGATATTATTTAGGTTAAAAAGGTGTTATGGATAAATATGTCGCCATTGCAGTTTGTAAGAAGCCATTGTGTGAATGTACCAGAGTCTATCCCAGTCGTGCCTACAGTGATTCTAGTGGTCATTAGAACTATCAAGTGGAGCAGGGTCGTGTGCCTTGGTAACAACTATATGAGGAGGTTGGTAAGGAAATATTCACTTAAAGAACACATATTATGCTAAAGTAACTTATTTGAACAGTTGACCACGTTATACTGTTGTCCTCTCATTAAAAACATACCTGGAGCTGTAAAGTAAATTTGTAAAGTTGTGGAAAATATTTGAGTGAAGATAACTCTACAACCACAACAAACACATGGCTCTATTAGCATAACATTCCTGGGGGGTAAGGACTCCGTTTGTTTACTTTGTTATTGTTCATTCCTGTTGCTGACAGCAGGGGGAGCTCCAATGCCTAAATGTCTTACTGAAAACTGAGTTGTGGTTTATGAAGTATATTGTCCGACGGTGACCAATAGCGTTTATAAAGGGATATTAAAGCCACAAGAAGTATAATATGTGTCCTTTAAAATGGTCCAATGTTGATGGATACAACGTGAACAAGAAAAAGCAGGCCAATGTGACTTGGAGTGAAAGGATTCAGACTTACACGCCTTTACTCAACACTGTGGACTTGTGATACATAATTGTAAATGTATTTCCTAGTTTTAGATGACAGTTTGGGGCAGGTCAAATGATTGATAATTACTGCTGAAAAGAACCTTGACACAAATATAAATGATGGGGTCCAACTTTTGTGATAACTTTTTGAAATGCTTAAGACGTAACGTATGAGACTAAAGACTAAACACACCAAAATGAGCTAAATGAGGAATACGTTTTTCAAATACATTTTTAAAATCACAACAAAACCGTTTTAGTTATTTTGTCTATTAAAGGCGCTGTACCAGATTCTTAAAGTGTGAAAACTGAACTAGTTCATTTTAAATGGTTTGGTCCAGATTTATTCCTCACTTACCTTATGTATTCTAATTATTCACCTTGATGGGTTTATTAGCACTTTTCACAACTTTCTGAGGCTTGGGCAGAGTTTAGCCGCCATGGTAAAGGTAGCAACTAACAACTAGCATGCTAACTACATACTTCCAAATACTCGGACAATAAAACATTTTATAAATAGATGCAGACCGTACACAACGACTTATTTTGACCTCAAGAGCTGCTTATACAATATATATGTACATGGACACGACACATTTTGAGCAAATACAAACTGTTTGAAAATCTTTACTTTTTTCCATCACATTGCCAAAACAGTATCATATTGTAGAGCCCTAGTTCCTTGTTAGCCTTTCTGAAAGCCATACAGTCTTGCACAATTTTAATTTTTTAACTCAAATAAGATAACGATGAATGACTTTTATGTGACTCTCTGGACCAGTTTTTACAAAGAACTTAGAGACTTGGCTACAATGCTGCTTATTGACATATTATAGGAGTATATAAGACTAGCTTGAGCAAAGCATCAAAGGTGCACTATGTAACTTTTCGGTTGGTCCACCATCTGCTTGTTTCTATGGAGATGATATTCCTTTCCCTGGAATGTTTAACAGCGTGGCATTAAATGTATCTTATCTGGCATTTACTCAATTACAAGTAATAGTAAGTGCTCAAAAATACTTGGTGAAGGGTGCATTCTTACTGTGTGCAGGGTCTCCACAGATCTGACCTGTAACTTGGCCTGGTTGCATCACCCGCGTGTTTCTTGAATATTAGTTAGTTTAACAGAATTCATGGAGACAAGCCGGTGGTGCACAATCCTCCTGAAAAGTTACATAGTCCATCTTTAACATAGCAACACCGTTAGCTCTTCAGGGCAGGTACAGTGTAAGGAGAGTGAGAGATGGTCCTAACATATACAGAAGTCTGTGTTTGCCTTTGGATGTTATTGTTTGTTTTAAATAGCCAGTCCTCTCTCCAATATTACCACCAACCATCCCCGTTTTCAACCACTGCCGAATTACAGTGTGGTGAGAGCCTTAAAAGTATCGCACACAATCTATTATGTCAGTCTGCTATGCCAAATTTGATACTTGACCAATCTTAATCATTTCACTAAAACTTAAAAACATGGGTGAATTGGAACTGCCCCTTGTTTCATAATTTTCTCTTTCCAGTTGTTTAAAGGCCCCATATTATGCTGCTTTCTGATCTATGTTTTAATGTTGTTTCCTCATCACCAACAGACCTGGAGTTGTGTTTTGTTTCATTCACACGTGTTTAACACACAAACCCTGTATATTCAAGCTGAGTTCTTCTCTCAAACAGAAAACACTCAGGAAGTAATACAGGAAGTGCTCCACTGTGTTTTTAAACTCCATACACCACTAGAATCATTTGGATCATTTCAGCTCTGGAATTGCCGATCTTTACTGAACTAAAGGTAAAAGGAGCTGTTAACTTGAAAACTACCACTACATGACATCACAAGGTGGAACAGAGCATTTTGAGCTCTGGAGATGTAGACAGACTAATAATAAAAGGTTACACAAACGTTTGAATGAAACAAAACACAACTCCTATAAATAAAGGTTACACAAACGTTTGAATGAAACAAAACACAACTCCAGGTGTGTTTGTGATGAGGTGACATTCTATTTCACTCATCTTAAAGCTCACAAGAGTCAATTTTGCACAATATAGGACTTTTGAAGAACTGTATGGAACTTTTCTGGTGAGTGATTGCAATCGACTTGTCACCATGGAGATGTTATTGCCTTGCCTGGAATGTTCCACAGTATGGCATTAAACATATCTATCTTGCATTTAGTGTTTTACTGCTCAAAAATACAGTAAAAAAAATATTTACTGTTAGTGGGCTTGCCTCTCTATAGATCTTACCTGTAACTTGGCCAGATTCTGTCTCCGTGGAAATCGATAATGAAATACTGTGGAATATTCCGGGCAAAGTAATAACATCCCCACCAGGAAGGTTACGTAGTGCATCTTTAATCTACTTACGTTCCACTGATGTAAACTTCATGTTGAAATGTGGAATTTTTGCTTTTATTTTCATATTTTAAAAGATAAATCCTATTACTGATGATATTCTGAGCTTGCATTTCTGCCATTTGAATGTAAGATTTTATAGCAAGCTAAAACAAAAAAAAAATTTACCTATAGAGCAATTTAACTGATTTTCGAGTTGGTTCTGTTTTAAGAATCACTGGCCAATGCGTCTGGGACCCGATATGGAAATACGTTCTGAAAAGCACATATCTTTTAAAATGTATATATTTGAACTGTGTGTTTGCATTGAACACTGGTCTGTCCATAGCTTCGTCCCAGTGTAAATGACCATATGTAATGTTTGATATTGTACATGAAAGTGCTCTAGTTTTTGTATCGGAGATTTAAACAGTATGAAACCACCAGACCAACTGTGCAGTGCAGGTGTGTAAAGTGTGGGGTAAACTTGTACAAAGACTCAAACATGCCACTCAAACATATTTTATGTTATTTTATGTTATTTGATGTGCATACAAGACAGGACAGGAGGTGTGGTCAGAACATGAGAGTAATGCTGTATGGTGGCTCAAATTGGTCAGAATTAAACTTCGCAAATAGTAGGTCTAAAAAGAGCTATAGTGTACATATACATTTTCATATAT